>CAFUXE010000200.1:354478-398842 GCA_903364295.1 Serranus cabrilla
TTTTTATTATAATTTAGAATTTTTTATCCTAATGAATGTGGATATTGAACCATTTTAAACACCTGATATTAAAAAAAAAAGCATCAATCCTTTTTTTAAAATATAATTTTTTGGCATTTTCATACTTTTACTTGATAGGGACAGAAAGTAAGGAAGAGAAAGTCAAAGGGGAAAGTTCAGTAAAGAGACCCTGGTGCTACAAGGACTTAGTGGTATGTGGTGGTGTACCAGTATCAATACTTTTGACCAAATCATTCCCTTCAAACATCATTTTTTCAAAGAAGATGTACAGGGAGTCCATAAAGTCTCTTTACAATTGAAAAAAATTATTCCAAAGGCAATTTATGAGATTTGTTAATCAGATCTGTTGTATGTAGTCAGTGGTTATAATTTGTGTATTTGTTGTGTTGATGAAACATGTCGTGGTAAATGAACCTTATAAAAATGGCTACAATATGTATCATGGTTAGTTGAAATAGAAATGTGATCCTTCTTTCTGTGGGGTGATGTCAGGTCATCACTGACCTAAAGATAAAGATCACTGACGCCATGGCAACCATTGATGAGGCTCTGCTACAACATGGCAACAAATCGAGAACCGTGTTGATGAGCTTCGTGCAGCTAATGGAGCTCATGTAGAGGATTAAATGAGGCAAAAAAAACTTCAACATCTACTCCTTATTTTGTAATAACTTCCACATATTTGTCTGTCCATTTGCTTTTGTAATACAATTTTTTAAGTTGTAAAGAGACTTTAGGCCCTGAGTATCTGACCTCGTTCACCCTCACATCACATCATCTCATACAGGCTCAGGTTTCCTCCGCTGGCAGCGAGATTTCACAACAACAAAGCCCGCTGGTCAGCCAGCTGTTGACAAATCCCCCAGTATGGCTCAGTCCTGGCTGATGCTACACCGAGCTGGCACACACACACACACACACACACACACACACTCCTGGCTGACATCTACACATGAAGTACGGCTTTATAACAGATCCTGTATACATTTACATCTAGTTCAATACTCCTTTTTATAAGGCAGAAACTTCAGTAAAATAACTGTCGATCCAATCATAAACCAGCATTATGATTAATATCGAAAGACACAATTAGCAAAGAAAAAAAAATCCTTTTAACTAAAATTATGCAGCCTACTTTCGAACACACGAGTGGGTGATGGTTTCCTTTCTTTTTCCGCCTTGAGATTAAAAATCCTTCACGGCAGATTAGCATAAAGAGGGCGTGGATGGGAATCAAACGGTTTCAAAGGATTTTCTCATTATGTGGAGGCAGAGACTGTATGGATCTCTTATAGCACTGAAACAGTCAATTCATCAGTTATAAAGAAATGAAACAACCAATATAAGTGTTGAATCACGCTAAAATGACATTTTTATCAGGTTACGCCCTCTGAAATGTGAGGATTTTGCTGCTTTTTGTGTTTTATGTCACAGTAAATTTAATATTTTGGGTTTTGTTTTGGACTGTTGGTCAAACAAAACAGGTAATTTTCATACATCACCTTGAGCTCTTTGAGCTTTTGTTCCTGAAAATCCTTTTGAGTTGCAGCCTTAATCCCTCTTTCTGTGTTGACCTGTCTTGTTTACTTGTTGTAATTGAAGACTCACAGCCTGAGGGAGTGAGACTGACCTGGCTGACTTAACATGACAAACATTTGCACATCTGCTTTGGGTTCATGTCAGGACAGCTGCAGCATTAGAAACATTAGACGCAACGAGATAATGGGAAGTTCCTGCACGCCGTGCTCTTACTGAACATTATCGATTAAACAATAAAGCTGAAGGAAACATCTGTTCTGTCATAACAGCCCATCAACAGCTTTATGCAAAGAGGAAAACGCAGACAAACTAACTGGGATTTTATGAATTCAGGGCACCAAACTGCAGCGTCACACACTTTGCAGTGGCGATTGCCTCAAGGACTGAACTGTGACCTCTGCAGCTATGAGCCAGCCTCACTAACCACCAGATACTTTGTGTGGGATTGCATGAGGAGAAGTGATTCTGACTCTGCGCTCGCGGGGCGTTGGAGGGTGATGAGAGTACTTCTGAGCCGCGTCCTGTCAAAGGTAACTGTGCGCTGCGTGACGTGAAAAGGTTTTGTTTGCACAGTGCAGGGCTGCTTTCAGCCTGAGGAGGTGTGCAGCACTCTGCTCTTCCCTGCATGCAGATTAAGTCATCCCCGGCTCCCATTTCCTGTTTGTTTCCATTAGAAAAATATATCACCAAGTCTGCATTTTCTTGCCATTTTTCTGCAGCTGCGCTCTCACGCTAACGACACAAACAACTTCGCTTTTCATGAGTGGAGCTGCTGAATTAGAGGCTGTTTATAATATGTCCTTTTGAAACACAACACAGCCGGTTTATTGCAGCCTTGGCAGGAAGATGCGGCGAGCCAAATGGCTTGTGTACGCCCCAAACATTAGATGCGATATCAATAATACAACAGATGATCTCAGGTTTGGTTGCGATTTGAGGATGCCTTTTAGTGTCTGACAAGGCAAACACTGGATGAGCAAATACTTTAAACCTGCTGCTCTACAAGTGACAGCTGTGTGTGCCATGTAATGTAAAGAACACTGTCCAGTTTTACCAGCTTTACTGACACACCGTTGTACTGAAACAGGTTTTATTTTGAATAGCAATAACATCTTTTACTGGCTGCAGATTTACAACCTCACATAGCTTTGAGGGTGCAGTTTATTGTTGATCTCATGCTAGAAAAAAACACTAGAAATGTACAGAGATTCTGCACCAAAAGGCTTATAATATTTTCCCAGCATCACAATAATAAAGCACTCCTGTGTGGCCTACATTATACGACCTTTTCTGTTATGTAGATGTTTACACTGGAGGCTAAGCTATCAGAGAATAGGAGAAAAGGCAAGCTGCTGCACCTTGGCCTACTTTTAAATCACATGAATCCTGCCATAATAACAAAAGCGCCTGTTTACGCCTTGCTGGATGATCTCAGCGGTCCTGGAAAGACGCGCTCACTTCCAGAGGATGCTGTGTATAAAGAAAAGATGGACGCATACAGGTTACTCACTCTGCGTAGCCTGTGGACCAAGGCAGCCGCTTGGTCTCCTTGAGTATGAGGATCGGTCTCGCAATGTGATCCGCCGAGCACTCGATCTCGTCCGGCGACAGTCCCAGGAACTCCGGTCTGCTGTACGGGTATTTCAGCGGCAGATCCGAGCCGCCCTGATGGTCACCGTTGGACCCACCAGCCATCATACCTCCCATAAAATTGGCCACCGCCGATTTCACCCGCGTGAGCATGGTCCTGCTGCAGCGTGGGTCCAGGCGATGCGATTGCGTGAGTTTCCCCCCCGCCCGACAGATCCCCGCACGGCGACGCAGTTTCGCGGCGTGAAAGGTAGAGACACACAGCGGCCGTGAAGACTCATTCAGCCCCAGCGCTCCCTCGGTGAACGCGGAAATAAAAAAAAAAAGAAAAAGAGAAAAGCCTCAGAGGGAGAGAGACACACAGGCAGGCAGAGCTGCACGCTGGTCATGTGACAAACCGGTTGCTGCTGGTGGATTTGGTCGCACTTGCATCTCAGCGAGCAGCTTAGGCTGCTGGTGACAGTGCTGGAGGTCAAAGGTGCGTAATCCCGCAGTGACGATTACCTCCCGGGCAAGGTGCAGACCCGCACACACACACACACACTCCGGCCCTCATTCACACAGAAACACACATGAACAAAATAATAATAATAATATAACCACATATGACCCCATTCTCACATTATTACACAACAATTTGCACCAACTGCAATCATAATATGTTATATCTGGACCCACAGAGCCTTTATGTCAATAATAATAACAAAAAATGATAATAATTATTATTAGCCAGGACTATTTTCTTTTTTCTGACCTCATTAAACCTAAAATATAGGCTATTTGAGTAGAATAACTCTGATTCAAAGAAGCTGTAAAAAGTAGATAAATAAAAATATCCTTATTTGTAAACATTCATTGACTTAAATCAGACAAGATATCTACCCTGTTGCTTAAAATGGAAAAGGTTTTTCTTAATAGTATCTCTAAATTTCTAAAACACTCATCCTGAATTTCAGGCATCCTGCTGTTTGTTTACCTTTCACACAGCGTCACAGCTTTTATGGACTCAGGGTTGTAGGTTAGTTAAAGTTTCCCTTTGCCATAAACTGGGTTTGTCCTGCTCATTTTATGAAGGTGGTAAAACACTGAAATAACCATGAAACAAAGTGATTGCACCAAATAAGGAAGTATGTCATGTTTTCTTTTAGCTAAATATTTATCTATATAGGAGGTTCCTTCTATTATTTTATGGTCGCTCCTTTCCTGATGTTGCATGCAGAATTTTAGACCTGTGTGTAGGAGTGCACAGATTTTACAGCCCAAAAAAATGATTTTTTTTAGATATGAAAGTTTTTTTGTTGTTGATTATTGTTAGAGTGCGTTTGTTTTGTAGAACAGAAGAGAGGAGAGTAAAATCCTTTTAACTATTTAATATGACAGTAATGAAAGAGCGAGCCTGTACATGGACCTTTATCTGTTCATAAATCACAGTCTGCAAGCAGTTAGCTGCGACCATCTCACAGAAAAAGGGTCCCTAACTTACTGTTACACAGAGTTTTATAATGAGAATGTGCAACTATCTGATTGGTCTAAACTGTTGAGGCAGTACTGTGGATTTACTGTTGGATTTTCTCTTGGTGCTACACCTGCCACCGCCCTGCAGGAGGAAGACAGTTTACCCCACAATTGCCCTTATTTGGCTTTTTCTATCTCTGGTCTGAGGTCATCTTCACCTGGTTTATGACCTTGATGTAGCTCTTAATGGGCTTCTTGTGCTACATCTGCCTTCAGATATGTGAATATGTGTAGGGGTGTTTATCTGTGTGTGTCTCTTGGATCAAAGTGTGTGCGTTGTTGCGTACTCCCTCAGTACTGTGTGTCTCGAAACTCTGTTATCTGTGTGCTGGTACCTGTTGGTATGTGTGGCATATTTAATCTGTGTTTCAGGCCTTGTGTGGTATATACTTTAAGCAGCATTTATTACTAGTGTCATGGTGTAGTTAATTGCTAATTTTTTCCAACCCTAACATTATGTTGTAATTTATTCTGTTACTTCTGAAGTTTGAAGAATAATGTATAAATGAAAGAGCCACCAAGCTGCTACAGATGTAAAAAGACTCACCCCAATGACAGCCAAACAGATTTCTCTCTCTCTCTCTCTCTCTCTCTCTCTATATATATATATATATATATATATATATATATACTGCTACTCCTTTTCCTGCAGGGGTCAGTAAGAAAAATGGCAGGGATGTGTTTGCACATGTGCTTAAATCTGCATTAAATTCATTAGTGTGTTAGACCTTAGTAATAACTGGTTATTAGTGTATTTGCCCACCAGGTTGTAACAGTGAAACTCCTTGTATATGACATCAGTAGTCATCAGAGTAGTTGGACATTTGGCCAATTTTAGTTGACAATAAAAGGAACTTTGTGTCTGAATTTGAGAGCTCCAACACAAAGATTCAATCGGTGCTGAGACGAAAAGTCTTCCAAACCCCTAAACTGTTATATTACTGCAGAAAAGTCGCATAGAATTATTGGGACATTGAGAGGCATCATTTTTTATTTTATTTTGGCATCCGTGAGCCCGGAGACAGAATGATGCGTCATTTTCTGGAGCAGATTTCTGAAACTTGTTATCAGGTCAAAATCAGATCTGTAAGCATTTCTCATAAAAGTCAGGAAGTCATAAAAGTATTAAACTGATACAAACCGAAGCACAAACTGTCTCCCTGTAACAGCTGGATTCAATCCCGTCTGTTGAAGGTCACAGCCCCACATCACGCAGCCTTTCCAGAAATGCATAACTTTATTATTTTTCAACTTATTTTGTGTTCATAATGAAGGATAAAGTCAGAGGGAGAGAGCTCACACACTGTTTCTTTCTCTCACTCTCCAATGCACACACACACACACACACACACACACACACACTCAGACACAGGAAGACAGTCAGCTGACTTTTGCACGCGCTCTGCACCTGAGTGGACAACCAAGACTGTAACTGAAAAGAAACCAAGGAAGCAATTTATATGTTAAATGTAACTTGAATCATATCGTAGAAATAAAAAAAAAAATATTCAAAAAGCAGTAAAAAATATTAAAAAGAAACAAACAAACAGGTAATCCAGTGCTGCACAAGTGGAAATAATTAAAGTAAATAGGAAAAAAAGGCTAAATATGATATATGAGGATAAAATAAGTTGAAACAAAGTGAAGGGAATAACTAGAATAAATTAAGTCACAATTAGTGAAATCAAAGAAAATCTACTAATATGAATAAAAGTATATTTTCAGAATACATTTGAGACATGATACTGATTGTGGCAGCCTCATTTCTTATTCACTGCAGTTTTAAACTGACTGACACAAATCTATATGATAATATACCACAATAATTCCATTAAAAGCAGAGATTTTACTGCAGATATTGGACAGATTTAGTTACTTCACTTTGTGTCGTTGCTTTGTCTCAGATTCTGTGTTTCGGTTTGTGAGTCTGTCTCGCTCTGATTGGCTGGGCGCTCAGCCAGCCCACCAGGATGTGTGTCTAGACATCATGAACTTACAAACACACTTAGAGCTGCTTTTTGGAGAAGTAGTGCCTCACAAAATGATCTGTTATACAATACCGCATTTTATACACCGGCCAAACCACAAATCAAGCTCACAGGCTTCCTTCTCTTCTCGGCCCGGCAGCGTTGAAAGGTGAGGCTTAAAACCCTGACAGTCTGAGAGTGACTCTTAAGAAACGCTGTGTTTTTACTGATAGAAGGGCTGACACAAGCTGGCACGGTTAGGCTCATCTGGGAATTGATTCAAATCCATTTAGTACAAAGGTCCGCTGAAGAAATGTTGCCGTTTGGACAGAGTCTGCTGCTGTCAACAGCCCTGAAGTCAAACGTTGCTTAAGTGGACTTAAAGTTGGCAGACGTCTGATCGGCATCACATGTTTCGCTTCATCATTACGTAACTGATCACTTAAGTCTAATAATTCTTCAGTTATGTAAGAATTACTTGTTTGCTTTAAGTCAAGCGTGGCCGGATTCACCCATTTGCCCCGAGGCAAAACTTTACAGTGTGCCCGACTGCCCCGAACCCACCAACCTCATGCTTCATTATACACACAGACTATTCAAACAGTACATCCCATCGGTGGAGGAGCGGAGGGTATGTTTCTTTGCTGACCGTTTACAGTGCACCCACCTATCAGCCAAAAACAGAATATAAAGGAGAGAATACCCACTTTCTCCTCAGTAACCTTCCCATCTTTGTAGTAGTACACTCCTCTCATCAACTACAACTACAACACTTGATCTCATTAAAAGCTTAATGATATCTAAGAAAACGTGTATGATATCTTATGAACTGTGACTGTTTTATTACCTTCGCCAAGGAGGTTTTATTTTCGCCGGCGTCTGTTGCACCCACTCTGTTCGGACTTTCTAGTGCTTTGTACCACATTGCCTCACTTCCTTATAGGTCGTATTAAGCTGCACCTCCTGGCTTATAATTATGAAGGTTATTTATGAATGAAAACGGCTTAAATTCTACAACTTTACTTGTGAGATACCTGAGAACCACTCTTACTCATACAGTATGCTAACTGATCAAGAAAGCAAATCATAATGCACATTTATTTGACATGTGGTTTCATTTTTTCTTACATTTCAAATGTGAAATTAATGAAAATGTAGTTTATCCATTTCATGTCCATTTATCACAAGTTAAACGATAATCATTGTGTTGTGTTGTTGTTTTTTGTTGTTGTTTTTGTTGGTTTGAAAGAGTCCTTCATATCTACACATGGAGCAGTCCTCTTCATGGAGTCCATCATGTTTCTACTGTAGTTATGAACACACAAACTGTGAACAGATCTAGAACTGTTGTTTTGAGTTTTTCCGAGAAGTTTTCAGTTGGTTGCAATCTGAAGTCTCACCACTAGATGTCACTAAATCCGAATCAGCTTCTTTAAATGTCCTAAACCATATGTTCCAATATGTTAATTTTTCCACATGTGATGAACTGGTAAAATGTATTTTGCATGTGATAGAGTCACATGTGCATTTTTCTAAGGGTTTGAAGTTGATTGTATCTAACCGACAAAACAAGCTTATTGCACCTAATTTATATCCACAGATGCACAGTTGTTGTTATTTTCAATCTCTCTAAGTTTACATGCTCATTAAAACCATGAGCTCACTCATTATACAGAATGTCTCCAGTGGTAGAGCAGCCGCCACATTGGCAGACTTTATCCAATCAATAATTCATGAGTTTGCCAGCTGAAAGCTCTACTGACCTAATTACGCTCAACAAGCCAGACAAGGCGAGGATTCATTCTATACAATCATATAAATGTCATAGTTTGCTTGCTTGGATCTACTTTGTTTGGTGTTTAAATACTTCTGGCCATGTAATGAACCATCATGGGACATTACAGAGCTGAAGCTGCTCGAGAGGCTGTGAAAAACTAAAATGAGTTGCTATATAAGACACATCTGTAAAATGAAACCAAATCATTGAAGGGTCACCTTTCCATTAAGAGACACATGATGTAATAAATACAGAAAGACAAAAATCTCCCAGAACATCCCAAATGATATTACTGTGCACCGATCACAGTCACAGTGTCACCCTGTGTGTATATGTGTGGAAGCACATTAAAACTTACATTTTGAACCCATTTCAGAAGAAGTGCACGTCTTGAAATCGTGAGTTCTTTAGTATGAAATCAGCGTAACGTCACCAGATGCTTTAGTGTATTTTTTAGCAAGGACAAATTAATGGGAGACAGTGAGTTGGATGCAATGATCCATCTGGAAAATTGTGATTTGAAAACAATAATAAGCACCAATTCTAGCTTGCAGGCATTGTCGTAATTGTCCTGTGTAGCTTTGTCAACATTTTCTTTATTAGTAGATGATTTCTTGCAGTAAGTAAAGTTCCAAATCTTCATTTCAGATTTTCAAAAGGTGATAAAAGATGCTGCTGCACTCTGGGAAGCCTGAGACAAAGAAAGAAAAGCAGAAAGAAAGAAAGCAAAGTTACACGTAGCTGATTGTCCTAACGAACAGTTTCCAGCTGCCATACAGGAACTACAGGCGTCACACTGGCTCTATTTCCAAGAATTAATATGCACATTTTGAAGATTTGCATGAAAGAAGCTTTATGGAAAAAATAAATTTGTTAAAACTTTTCATGATGTGCATAAAAGTTTTTATGTACACTTCAGGTGTTTTTTTTTTAAATCTTTATTGAAAAATAGTTCATGTCAGCGCATTAGCATGAAAGAAAAATTATAAATTGGGTGGCCAAAGTTGTCCGATTAGCAACCTCTTTTATCATTTTTTGCACAATCTCTACTTGATCTACTGTTTGCTGATGGATCAGCCTACAGCAATACATCACACTGCCATCTACTGATTAAAGTATGTTTGTGCAGCTTTGTTTATTTGCTCTAAACTATGTAAATTTCCCTTCAAAATTCATTTCAGCTTTAATATAAACATGGCTACTGAGTGGTACTTGGGGGCAGCAGTGGTGCACTGTATGGTGCCTTTATGGGAAGTTTATATTTATCATAAAATGTGCCATAAGTGGCCATCAGGGCCCCTTAAACATTAGCCTGGTTTGCCCTTTCTGACAGAGCCCCCCGGCTGTAATTGTGGCTTTCATTTTTTGTTTATAACATAAGAAACCAATTACTCTTCGATGAAACATCATTTTAAAGTGTTTTTTCTTTTTCTCTCTATTTCATTATGTTTGAACCTTGATGAAACGGTAACAAAAAAAGAGACCAAGAGGAAAAGACATAAAATAAATAATAAATAAATACCACTCAGCGGTCACCTCATTGAAGAGACGGAGAGAAAAAACGTTTGAAATGCTGGAAATGCAGAAAGACGTCATGAGTTTTGTGGCCTTTTCTCTTTGCCAGATTACATCATTTTGCAGTGCTGGTCAATCATGTTGGGAAAATATCAACTGCAATTCCACTGAAGGCTGTAAAGTGTTTCTATTTTCCCTGCACAGCGTCTCCCTCCAGCTCTGTCTCGCTCTTATTCATCACAGGATTATGACGGTGATGACAGGGTCAAGATGGCCCGAACAAAGTCTTTGTCATACCAGTGTGTGTGTGTGTGTGTGTGTGTGTAATCAGCCCGCTTGTCCAACTGATGACTGACTCACAGATGGACACAGACGGCCGCCCACACACACTTACAGCAGAGGATAATCTGGAGGTGGGGAGCTGAGTGTGAGAATGGATGCAAAGGTTGGTGTCTGTTTATCTGAGGGACAGTAAGCTGCACAGGCACATGTTCGTCTTTTAACTGAAATACTGAGACTCTGCAAATAAAATACAGTTTGTTTGTTTTTTACCTGTTGAGATTTCAGAAAATGGTGCAAATTCTACATTAAAAAAAGACTCACGTCACAAATTTGATTACTTTGGATTTGACTCTAAATACAAACTTGACTTGAAAAAGGATTTAAAAAGATTAAAAGATTCTTAAAATCTAATTTAACATCATATTTACCGTCTTTTTATTTTTATACATATTTTAATTTTGTTTTTTGTATGTTGACCTTTTCCATTCTTCTAATTTTCTAAAGTACTTGCTTTAATCTGTATTTATATTTTTAGCACTTTATTTGTTGTTATGCACCAAAACACCACAGCAAACTCCTCGTGTGTGGAAATCTACTTAATAAAAAAGCTCTAAAAACTGATAAGCAATAAAACAGATTCTAATTCTGGAGAAAGTGCCACAAATCAATTTATTTCTCTGAATTTCTTCTCTGATTTAATTAACATTAACACTATTAACTCCAAGCATTCCCGTGATCCACTTTGTCAATGTGACAGCATACAGGAATGTTTCAGGAGAGAGACACAAAAAACATGTAATTTAAAAAGCAATTATGCTTTTTATTAATTGAATATATTAATATAATATATATAGGACATAAGCAACTTGAAACTCATAGTTTAGGATTTGGGACTTGACTTGCAAAGACTTGAGACTTTAAGACTAACTTGAAAAACAATTACTCACCTACACCTCTGGTGTTTATCTGCTGCAATCAGGTGAATATATTTTTTACTCAAGAATTGTATTTAAATACAGTGTTAAGTTACTTGAGTATTTCCATTTTATGTAACTTTATACTTGTCCTCCACTACAATTTCAGGGAAATATTGTATTATTTAATGCACTACACTTGCCTGCCAGAAATTGACTTTTTTATCTTTATTATTAAACCCCATAACAAGATTTTAAGTAGTTAAAATGAGCCCTACCTTGAGAAAATAGAGAAAATACTGCCAACATAAATACATCAGTTATAATAATCCAATAATATATTTGGAATATATAAAACAGTCTGCATAACGAGTACTTTTACTTTTGATACTTGAAGTACATTTGGATGCTAATACTTTTGTAGTTTTACTTCAGTAAGTTTTGAATGCAGGACTTTTACTTGTAGTGGAGTAATTTCACAGTGTGTATTAGTACTTTTACTGAAGATCTGGATATTTTTTCCACCTCTGGTAGCTTGTTGTTTTAGTGTCTGACCAGCAGATGTCACCAGTGCACCAAGAACCTTTCTAGTTAAACCATATCTGACCGTTATTTTCTAAAAAGAAAAAAAAAACTGCTGTCTTTGAGTGTGTAGGCATGTGTGTGTGTGCACATGTGAAGCCTGAAGTACATAAGTGTAATAATGCACTTTTCTTTTTGCATGTCAGTGAAACATCAACAGCACATGTTTGATGTGTTTTTGTGTGATGCAATAAGGGAATAACATTGCACCGCTCACACAGCACCCACTGCTGCTGGTGCTGACCTGTGTGTCATGTGGGTGATTTATATGGTGTCAGTGGGTCCAGATTTCATCCCCCATCTGTCCCATCAGAGGGTTCAGCTGGAGGTGGTACGCTGCTTTGACCTTTTGTTTCTGTTATTGCTTCCTCGCGCTGCAGTAAACAGCACCTTTCTCCTGAAAAGTTAAAGTTTGTGTCTGCCAACGGAAAAAACAGGATCCATATGTTGTTGCTGCGGTTCTTCTCATGTATGTGTTGTTCTTGGAAAGCACTTTGACCAATCACACGTGTCCTCTATCAGTTTTTATGACTGCAGAGGGACACTGCATATTAAAAACCGTCTGTAATGTGTTGCAGTCAGCCAGAAATGAAAGATTTCTTATTTATTCTATGTGTGATTTACAAGAAAGTGGGCTCCTTTGGACTTTGACATCTGCTTTTGCAATTTGGATCAAATATAATTCATAGAAGAGCGGGGTCGTATTACTGACTTCTTCATCAGAAATAGGGAAAAATTGTGTTTTTGTTTTTCCTTCATTATGACAGTTGCTCGTGCAAAGATTGTAAGCCATCATAAGAAAACAGCTAGTGAAAGAAAATTACAAATATGAGAGCGTTTAATGGAAATGACTTGCAGTGAAAGCTCATAGCAACATGGTGAAAACTCTAGTTTGGTGTCGTGCTTCAGGCGTCGCTGCAGTATCACTTAACAGCCACATGAAGGATAAATAAAACATCTGCGTCAAGACATTTGTTGGGAATTTAATATTTTAGTGTGATGATATCAACCCAAGGTGCAGCGTAATCTAATAACACGTTGAGTTTATTTGCAGAACGCTAAAAACACATTTTAAAAACTAAAATGTTATTTCTAATATCACACTTTCTCGTGTCTTTATATGCCTCATTTTCACACATCATCATGAGAGCAGATCGGCAGTGGAAGCAGACCCAAACACAAATTGTTGGCGAGTGAATCCACACAGAGCAGATAAAGTCCAACAGGTTGATTGCAGGAGTTACTGAAGCAGGAGATTAGCTGGCTGATTGAACGGCAGGAGGACAGGCGGCAGGTCGGCATGACGGGCGGACGAGGAGCAGAGAGGAAATGAGAAGTGAACAGGATTCAAGGAGCACAGGGAACAAACGGACGCCATAAGATGCAACACTTGGGCTCCATGAGTGGATTCCTCTTGAAGAGTCACTTGAGTGTAAACAGCTGCGGCTGGAGCAGGAAGGGAAGCCGGGTCGACATGTATGTGGGGTCATATATATGAAAAAAAAGTCCATATTAAAGGCAGGAAAACTGTGGGATGAGCTGCAGAGAGTAAAAGTAATCTTGGGGATTAGATGAGTCAAATAAAACGTATTTAAACTCATAAAAGCAGGTTTCCCTCATTTACAGTGACTTTCAAAACACAATTGTGCTCATTGAAGAATTCTAAACATTGCAAATTTGAACACATAACATATAAGAGGTAAAATTAGGGTTTTATACTCAATATATTTCACCGTATCTCAGGTTTTACTTGACCTGTCATCATCAAATGAACCTCGCATGGAGTTTTAAACCAGTACTGTAGAGGGAGTTTAACAGAAAGGCTCGACGCTGCTTTGTTTTTACGTTGTGACATCGTAAAGAAGTTTTGTGATTTGATCAGGCCGCTGTGACCAGTAAAAACTAGGTCTATTTTTATACAATTGAACCCAGATTTGTGGGTCAACTGGGTCCAAGTTTAGGGCAGGAACAGGAACAGGAACAGGAATAATCTGTCTAACACAAACACAGAGGTATGTGGGTCACAGAGAGACAGAAGCAGCGTCCACTAGTACAAATCAATGCATACTAAGCAGGAATATCTCTGTATAACGTCTGCTGTGAACGGACAGCTGGAACATTTCAATGCCTCTATATTTTCGTGTATAATAGAACAGAAACTGGATGTTAATTTACTCTGAACATGTTGAATTTCAACGAGCTTCCGCAGCTCGGCACCAACAGACCCGTCATTAAAAAGCACTCAGGCTTAAAAACGTACTACATGAAGATGCTGAGTATGTCATTTAAGTTAAAGTTACTGGCAGCATGATTAAATCTCAATTGCATTCATTTTGAGACATTAGCATAAAGTCGGTTTCTTTCATAAAAGAACAGGAAGTGGGCGGCTTCCACTGCAAACAGGTAATAACGGTGGTGAGGGTCAGAAGCACACAGAGACACAGGTGGCATCTCTGTGCTGGGAAAAGATTTACCCGGAAGGAGTAAAAGCACAAACGAGAGGAAGATAGAAAAAGGAAAAGGAGGCAAATGAAAAATGCACAAGGGTCCTTCAGCAGAACTGCCCAGATAAAAACGATTATTAAGCCTTGAAGTCACGTGTCTGTCATTCACACAGTAGCTATAAGTCGTAGATTTTGCATCATTTGAGTCTCAATTCACGTCTTTATTTTTGACGATGACAGATTGCACCAGAGGAGACAAACCAAGGTTTAATTCTGCTCTATTTTCATTAAGTACGATAGCTTACATTAGGATATAATTCAAAATACAGTCAACAAGTTCTGAAGTTTGCAACAAAACATCTATCAGGACATCAAAATGTTGCAATTGTCTCATCAAATTAGGTGTTTATTTAGCAAGAATTTTCAGTTTAAAGTCATATTTTGATGCACCGTGGGCTCAATCTTAATACTTCAGGAATCTGGTTGGATCATTTGTGGAGCAAATGTGGTGTTAATTGAGCAAAAAATGTGGAAAAGGAAGGGTTTAATCAACCACTGATCCAGCTGTTCGTCAGAAACAGAAAGGGCTCCATGTGTTGTTGAGATGTCTCTAAAAACCTCTATCCTAGAGACAGATATTGTAATTTTTACTCCACTACATTTAGCTGTGAGCTTTAGTTCCTTTCAGATCGAGATTTAACATAAAAAAAAACATGATAAATTTAAAATGAATACACTTTTTATTTATTATTAAGTAGTTAAAATGAACCCTTCCTTTACAAATTAAAACACTGCTTACATAAATGCACCAATACAAACTGGGTCCATTCTGCATAACAAGTACATTTTGATGCTGATACTTTTGTACTTTTACTTCAGTAAGTGAATGCAGGGTTTTACTTGTTGTGGAGTAATTTCACTGTTTGGTATTTGTACTTTTTCTTATGTGAGGAATCTGAATACTTTGTTCCAACCTCTGGTTCTGGAGCAGCGTGCCCTCACAACATAACCAGCGTTGACTAAGATCCAGTCAGTTGAGAATGCTTCACATTTTATTCTGAAAAGAAATGAAGGACAGCTCTGGACTTGAGCCACGCTGCCGAACATAGCCGATAAAATCCCAGAGAACAGATCTGTCAGAGGCAGCAGCTCTCCTCTGTCAGGTGCTGGAACAGGCAGCACGGAGCGGGCAGGAAGGCATTAAGAGCAACACCTCATCTCTCCCTCCGCGAGTGACATTACTGTCCACAAACCCGGCTTTTATAATTAGAGGGAGGGGGTCAAGTTTTCCCTGACCTGCGGGCACGAGGAGGGAGAACTATTGCAGTGACATTTCATTAATCATTGTCCAGCAGGCCAATTTAACCTGCTGCTGGTTTCCTGGCAACAACACTGCTGTGAAGGCATCAAAGACTATTTATATTTTAGTGCTCGTGTCGTGTGTGTTTGCGTGTGAGTCACAAAAAGAAACGTTTGTGTGAAATACATTTAGGCTTTTATGCATATGGATGTATGAGTAGATAGCAGCCTCTCATCTCACCTCCTGGGCTCTGCCTTTGATTTCCACCTAGTTTTGACGCTCACACAGTAACTTTATCGTCCGTCATGCTGTGATCCTGCGGCACCTCAAAGCATGTTTGATTAATAAGGTCTGCATGTGACCTTTCCACCCCTTTGAGACGGGAGATTAAAAGGCTGTATATGCCAGCAGCTGTGTGAAGTTCTGTCCAACACAGAGTCAGGAAACACTGCTGAGAGACAACTTGGTTTTCTTTGCTTTTTTTCAGAACAGCTTTTTTTTTTAAAAGTAATTAATGATTGTGTGTGTGCAGATAATGAGGTCAATATTTTTTCAGATTTTTACCACGAGGGTTGCAATGGTGTGAAATGTTCACAGTACAAAAACCATCTCAGAAAATATCACAATTTATTGTTTTTATGCTCTATAGTACCACGCAATAATAATAATAATAATAATAATGATTATAATCATGATCATAATATATTAACAACAGCAACAATAATAAGGAAAATAATAATAATAATAATAATAATAATAATAATAACACAAATAAATTGTGTTGATAATTAGTTAATAAAGTATAATAATAATAATGATTATTATTGTTATTAATAATCTTTATAATTTATAATAATTACAGCAACAATAACAAGGAAAATAATCAGATTATAATAATACATGTTAATATAAATTAACTACAGAATCAGTAATAAGGACAAAAATAATAGTTATTTTTTGCAATAATTTGAAAAAATTATTCTTTTTGACCAATTTACAATGAATTACAGTACAAATAATATATTTCATGTTCAAATATTCTTTGTAAATATAAGCCTTGTATTTTGAATTTGATACATTCTTCAATCAAGTAATCAAGGGATTACTTTTTCATTCATGATGTTTATTTATCTGTATTTTTCTTCAGTTCCTAAATATCTCTCCTCTTTTTCTTGGTTTAAAACATTCCTACAGAACAACAGATCATTTGCCCTCACTTCCCTGTCACCAATGATACGGTCTTCATTAGCGCTCCCTCTTTCCAGCTGCTCGGCTACAAACGTGCAGAATAACATCCTTTACTGTGAGGAAACAATAACTTACAGACACTCGGCTGACCCAAGAAATGTGCTGACTGCTGAGGCTGGAAGTTACCGCCGAGCAAACAATCGTACACAGATCCTGCAAAGCAAAACATTTTGATAACAATGTATTTCTCAAGAAAAAAAAAAAAGTTGTTTGTTCAGCAATCTCCGTCTGGATAGATAAACGTTCCAGAAAAACTAGGACACGCTATACATCGGCGGTTATCAGCTTCCTTCGGCAAGCAAACAATGTGAATATACAATAATTCTTCATGTGTGAATTTGTCAGGACGGGAACAATAATCTTTGATCGAGCTTCAGATTTTGTGTACGGGCATGTAAAGACCTGCTCTTTTGCATGAAAAGAAAAACCCCCTGGGGAGTGATAAAACAACACAATGGTAAATAGAAATATGTGCCACTTTCAAGGACAGAGAAAGGAGAACAATGGTGCAGGAAAGTGGAGGCTGGATGTAATGGAGACGGAGCGCCTTGCTCATCCGACTCTGATCCACTAAAAACCACCAAATCTGCTCTAAGAGAACAGTCGTCTAATCTGCATTTATAGAAAATCTACTTTTTCTAGCCTGTTTGGTTTATGCTGGCCGGACAGTAACGGTGTCTGTGTTGTCAGGTGGACGGACGCCAGCTGTGGACACAATTGTCCGGACAGACAGAAAACAGGACTTGCTTCCTGTGAGGAAAAACATGGTAGAAACTGTTTACTACTAAGAAAGGAAGCATGGATCTTCTTGGCATCGGTCCCGCACAATGCACGACGAATCCCCGGGAGGGAGCGTCGTTAGGCAATCTGGCATCCAAGTCTGTGGGGTAAACATGTTTTCTGTGAGCGATGGCAATCTTTCAGCTACTTCTCAACCACTTGGAAGGCGGACAGCGTTTGCCAAGAAACGGCCAACTGGTGCTTGAAGTCATGTTTCATGCCTGAGCGATTATAAGCTGGAGTGGAGGAGAGCCGGGGAACGACGACCTTCATGTTATGCATGTGCAGCTCACGTCTCCAGCTTCCTTTGTTCGACCTCTCACCTCCCTCCGACTGCTGAGTTTCACAGAGGATCTGAGGGTCTTTGTTGCCCCCTTCCCACCGGTTTATTTTCCTCCCTGCAATCATCTCCCTCACAGCTCACTACTTGCCGTATGAAGAGACTGTATAGATTTTCTGATTGATTTTTTTCTCTCCATTGTTGTCTCAGAATGAAAAACAAATCCAAGTGCACAGAAAGCAATGATGCAGCTGATCCCTTGCAGTTTGTCGCAGTGTTGATACATTTTGAATGAAGAGGTTTCAAAAAATTCTGCTACAGGAAGTTTATTATTTTACGGCCGCGCTTCTCGTTCTACGTCCCTTTATAATCACATCTGGCTCCCTAAACTTGCAGTCATTGTTTTTCAAACTCTCTGGAGAAACTCAATCACTGCCTCCTGTTGTATTTGTGCAGTCTAGACTCTGACTGATGACCCAGGCGCAGATCACGTTAGCACGGGGAGCCTTTTAGAGGCATGCTTCCCAGTGATTGGCATGTCTAATGAGAGGCAGAGCGAGTGCCGGACTGGGAATTTGAGACACGTCCATCAGAGCTGCAGCGATACTCCGTCCATACCACCTTAAGTGGAAAACATAGCTGCATAATCCCACTTGATGCCGTCTAGGATTCCCTGATGCTTGTTTAATTTTATTTTCACTGCTGACAACCTGCACCTCTGTCCTTTATGGCAGCACTGTGGGCTCTTTTTGAGCGGCTCGCATCATTTCCTGGAGGACTTCCCCTCCCATACGTCTCTCTGATATGACTAACAGAGCCGCATGTTATGAGGTCAGATGGTTAGAGATAAGCTGCGCCACGGTGGATCAAGAGGGCTGGAAAAGGGGGCTTAGAGGAGGAACTGCAACGTGACATACTGATGCAATTCCTCATTAAAACTTAAAAAATGTAATTCAAATTATTTAATAACGCACTAAGAGTTGCCGGATGACGTACTAACACTGCGTTATTACATTACACAATTATGATTTAATAAGGTGTAGCACATTTTTCAGGCGAAAAACAGAATAATTAAATAAGCAAATTAAACCATTATATAATAACTTAATCAAATGAAATCATGTTGCACTCCCGATTGAGTCTAATAGACGTCAAAAAATTAATTTTCTCACTAAAGTGGTTTGGAGCCGTGCAGATTTGGGGGTTTTTGCGCTTGTTTTCAGAAATCTGTTTTTCCTGGTTTCATATTCATTTTTATGCTCTACAAGCTAATTTATTATCCGTTCATTTATTAAAAGTTCTGCAGGGGTGGACAGCTTGTTGACTAAAACAGTGGTGGAATGTAACTAAGTACATTTACTTAAGTACAATTTTGTGGTACTGCACTTGAGTATTTCTGTTTTATGTAACTTTGTATTGGCAGATATTTTACATTTTGCTTCCAGCTTTAGTTACATAAAAAAACATGATTCATTGAAAGTGATTAGCCATTTTTTTTTTATATAAAGTCTTTTTTAAAGTACTTAAAATTGGCCCTATCTTTACAAAATTAAAATGCAGCTTAAATAAATGCATTAATATGAATATTTTTTATATATTTATAAGACATAAAAGAATCTGATTGGGTCCATTCTGCATGACGAGTACTTTACTTTTGATACTTTAAGTTCATTTTGATGCTGATACTTTTACTTAAGTTTTGAGGAGTTTGGAGTAATTTCACAGTTTAGTTTAGTTTAGTACTTTTATTCAATTTAGGGATCTGAATACTTCTTCACTGCTGTACCTTTGTGCCCACACAGTAAAATGTAAAATTAAAGAGATCTGAAGAGAAGTTTTGGAGACAAAAATTAAAAACAAACCTTATGATTTCCACTCTCAAGCTTCACATTTCAATTAAAATGTGTTTTCATATTCCAGGGTCATAATATCGGGATAATCCCGGAGCTTGGCAGGTTATTGGTGCTTAGATTGGCTACTGATATAAGTTCAGAATTGCTCAATTTTCAGCAGAAATAACACCAGATTTCTACGGTTGTGTAGCAACGTGCACAACAAAGCAAGAGAAACCATCCGTCAAAACAGGAGACGACGCCAGTGTAGCATTCAGTGCATCAATATGTATATTTCAACACATATTTATAGGATATTTAGATTCTTTTCAATGTACACAAACAGACAAACAGCTTCATGGTGAACAGATTTACATATATTATTCATATTTACATATATTTAAGTGCCTTTTATGTACAAATATACTGTACAGTGGGATAGAAATGTGTGGATACATCATAACGTGCACGTTCTGGTCTGACAACCATTATGCTGCTGCATTAATGTGCAGGAGATTGTTTTTGTCTGGAGGGCGAGTGAAGCCAAAACACAGACCCCCAGTGCTGCAGGATGTCAGGAAAGAAAATGAGGAAGCATGTTGACGTAGAGCGTGAGGAATGTGAAAGCTTCTCCCAAACATTTCATGAAAGCAGTGGGAGGGGCCTCGGGCTCGCTAGGTAGACTTCATCAAAACACCCTCAGCCCCCCACACGGTGCTGGATTTTTCAAGGGAATCCCATCTGACTCTGCTGAACACACACATGAAAGCCATTCCTTATGGATGCACGCAAAGGACGGCCCAAGAAATAATTAGAAAAGCCTGGACGGCCTGATTAATGGATGCAGCCCAAACCCCACACCTATCATTTCCATTGTTGTGATTGTCAAAGAAAAAAGGGGTTTCTTTTTACACAGGCCACTAAAATGTGGTTCTGAGAAAAACAACAAAATGGAAAGCTAAACACGAGCCGAGGTGACTGCCTCGGTTACTTAGAGACGTGCGGTTTTGGAGGAGTCCTTCTCCATCACCACACACCTCCTGGCTGCGATGTTAGTTTTGTCTCTGTAAACACTCTAACAGGAAAGGGTGTCCGGGCGCCGCAGGGAAACATAACCACCACTGAAAGCATCGGTATTCCTGGAAAGAAGTTTTTCTCTCACAAGTATCAAAAGGAAATCATGTTTGGGCTCCTGATTACAGGACTCTGTTCTAATATTACGACTAAATTCAATAAAATGATGAAAAATCTGACCTGTCAGCATCGAGTACTTTCACAAACAGTTTGGAGATATAAAAACATGATAACTTATGAGTAAAACTTTGCCATTTCATTTCATTTTCCAATATTTTTCTTATATTCTTGCTGAGGTTATGTGAGAAAGAATACATTTGCACACAGAAGCAAGAGGACTAAGTTAATGTGTCCACATTTTCTGTATTGTTTCTAATTCTCAGTCATTTTTCCATGATTTCCTTGCAAAAAAGCTTGATAGTCTTTAAGTTCGGGGGGCGTTTAAAGCCCTTTCAGTCATGCCCAAAGTTAAGATGAGTTGTGTACTTCAGTGCCACTCCCAGACATGTTTTCATCCCCACCCCAGTAAACAGAGCTGCTGTCTGTTCACTACGCCTGAATGGAGGACTTTGGGGAATTATCCAGCTCCCTCCAGTTGCTCGAGCTGCCCGTGGGGCTCCGGTTAGTCATCTTAGTGAGCAGCGTTGTTCTGCGGAGGCTGCTGTCCGAGTCCTCCTTCTTGAAGTCGGCGCTCATTTTGTTGCAGCACGAGAAGCAGTGCACGAAATCCTGCAGGAGGTGGCCGCTGAAGATCATGTATATCCACGGGTTGCAGCAGCTGTTGAGACTGGCAAGGAGCGCAGACAGAGTCACTGCTGTGTTCTCAGAATCTGGAGAACAGAGAGAGGAAAGAGGAAAGGGATGATTAATCCGCAAAACATCTGGTCCAGGCTGCGCTGCACAAATGCCTGTCTAAGTCAATTCATCTGGTGCTGAAATGTAAAACCCTAATTTCTCTTCAAAGAGGAAATCTACCAAATGCTCATAGTCAGGAAAGTTGGTTTCTCCTGCAAATCAAAAGTTATTGGATTTTTTTTTTTTTGGATAAGTGTCTTTTTCTTGAGCTGATCTGCTGCACTGTTGGTTTTACTCCAGAAAAATGAATCAAGCAAAAGCAAATGTCACTTAATCAGCCAGTTGCATCAGTTTTCAGTCGTTTCAGGATCAAATATTCAACTGAATAAACTTCCTAAAAGATGAAAGGTGGTTACTAAGGAGGCTGAAATTCAGAAAACTAAAAAAAGAGACTAAAATAAAGATATCAGGGAACTCTGGGGATTCCAGCCCCATAATTAACTTTAACGGTTCCTGCATTCTTGTAAAGGCTCACGGAGCTGCACTCATGTGTACTTCGTGTAAATAAAATGACTTGTAAACAATACATCAGTTTAAACATCTTCCTTTTTGTACTTTTTATTCATTTATACTCAATTTACGCATGCTTTTGGTTTCGTGTGCCAAATAAATCCGTGCGTAAAGGCGCGTTGGGATTTTCTGACATGTTTTGGCAATAAATCACATCCCGTCCTTGAATTCAGTAATAATTAACACATTTCTTCATCACTCACCAGCGTACTGGAAGTTGTCATCCCACACTGACCACATCTGAACTGTGAAAAACGGAGCCCAGCAAACAATGTACGCCAAAACGATCACAAAAGTCATTTTCACCGTCCTCAGTTTGGCCCTTGATATGGTTGTTATGCTGCTGACCGAATGCTTCCCAATCAGCCCGTTCTTGTTCGCAGTGCCAGCCGTCGTTTTCCGCTTCTTGTACTGGATGTTTTTCCATATGCTGTGGCAGATGAAGCCGTAGCACAGCATGAGGATGAGCACGGGCACGAGGAAGATGCCCACGGTTATCCAGGTGATGTACGCCTTGGCGCCCCACGGGTCGATGAAGTGCGCCCAGCAGTCCTGCACATCCGAGTCGTTCTTGATCTTGCTCAGGGAGAAGATGAAGTACTGCGGGACGCTGAACACCAGGCTGCACATCCACGTGGAGATGATCATGATGTAGGAGCGCTGTGTGGGCTGCTGGAGGGTTTTCAGAGGGTGGCAGATGGCGATGTACCGGTCCAGGGTCATCATCACCATCATGTAGGTGGACGCGAACATCCCCATCACCTGCAGGTGTTTGACGATCCTGCAGAGAAAGTCCGGACCGTAGAAGCGGAAGGTGATATCCCAGCAGAGCTGCGGCAGCACCTGGAAGAAGGCGACCACCAGGTCAGCCAGGCTGAGGTGTTTGATGAAAAGGTGCATCCGCGACATCTTCTTCTTCGTGTTGTACATCGCGAGCAGGACGCTCACGTTCCCGATCACAGCAACCACGAAGGTGATGCTCAGGACCAGGATCTCCATCTGGGCCACGTCCTCGTTACGCGCAAACGGGTCGGTCCCGTTCGGGTGGACGGTGTCGTTTCCTGGCGTCTCCATCGTAAAGTCATTAGAGGGACTGAAAACCAGAGACTGGTTCCCTCCGCTCAGGAGCAACGCATAGTCAGGAGTGTGCATGGCACTGCCCCTCTGTGCGCCCGAGCAGATACAGTGCCAGAGGGGCTGCGAGGTGTCTCTCCCAATCCGTATATGGAGCTACCTGGTGCTCACAGAGAGGGACCCGCTGCTCTCTGACTTGTGGCTGCTGCCGGGCCTTTTTAAACTCGAATCAAATTTCAGAAAGCGTGTGCGTAAAGCGGATACACTGCAAAAAAAGAAGTACCAGAAAATAATTTATCTCAAACAAGACATATGCCCCCTGCAGGGCATGACGTAAAGGGAACCATATTTAATTAATTTAGTCAAATAACTTGATAATAATCTGGATTTCTTTTCATTTTTACAGTGCAAATTAATTACTTTGAAACTGCACATTTTCAAATGTATTCAGTAAAAATATTGGGAAGATTTTTAAAGTCCACCATGGATACTTTTTTTTTTTTTTTTTACAGTGCATAACCAAGCCCATACCCATGGTGTACACACCCTCCACATGACCACAGTCCTCCCACTCAGAGCCCAGCCATGTGTTTAAAAAAAGCAGTTGTTTACATTATAAATTCACAAAAACACACAACTGCAAAATTCCAAGTGGGGAAGTTCAGTAACAATTTACCTCAGCAGCCTGAGTGCCATTTGAAGAGTCATACTCTCCCGTGAGTCATCCAAAAAAAAAAGACAGATTTTCTTTTTCCCAGTTTACTTTAAATTAAACAATCCTTGTTGCAAAGTTTGCATAATCTCATCTGAAAATATTTATTGCATCGACCAACACAGTGGAATGCTGTTTGCTTCCACCTCCGCTCAGCACGGCCTCATGCAACAATAAACTGATGGAAATTATTGATGAACTGATTAAAATTGTTTATCTCCAGTGTTTTGCTTAAAGGCTTTATTTATTCTGGGTGGATGTTTGCTATTTAAAGTCAAGCTGAATAGACCGTTCACGCTGCTTTGATTGATTTGAATCATTTTGCTTGTTTGTGTATCCAAGCATGTGGCTCTGCAAATGAGTTTCACTTACATCATTTTGTCTGTATAGCAAGCTCACTTTCAGCAGAGAGGTCAGAGGGAGATACCACCAGAATTTATATTTGGGCTGGGAAAGAAGAAAATCAGGACTTTTTTTGTTGTATTTTGAAGTAATAATTATCTATTTTTTTATTAAATCAGCGTTTTTCTTTTCAAAAACTCTATTCTATCTCAGTAAGGAGGCATGCAGGGGTTGATTTTTCTGGATAAATAATTTTTTAAAAATCCAACCTGCCACAAAAAAAAAAGCCGAAATAATTTAATTAGGCTGTATCTCTTCAGGTTCTCTGCTAATTAGCAGAAAAAAAGACCCATCACCACCCACAAAACCGTCTCCATCCACCTGTAGAGTGAAAAACAGACTCATTTTCTGTCTTCCAAAAACTTTTCCACCCTGTCACCTGCTGTCAGAGGGAGGATCTCTGCAGTAAGTGCCACTTAGACAAAGGTGGCATTCATTTTCTTTAATTTGTCTTAAAAATGGTAAACAGTTTGGCAAAAAACATTATTCAAATTATCCCTTCTAAGAAGCATAATCATCATATGTATTGTTTGTGACATTTATAAACAAATAAACCAAGTATTTAAGTAACTATGTAACAAAGTAAACTCATTAAACTAACTAACAAACTTTATGGCAGAAGAATTTCCCTGTTGCGTCAAACAGGTTAGAGAATCACAGAAAAAGCTGAAAAAAAGAAAAACCAGGATTATGTTGTTTAATCTGACTCACTCACTCACCTTTCCAACTGGATTTATGGAACCAAATCAACCGAAAGTGAGTCAGATTAGCTAAAAATAAGCCCGTCTTATTTGGTAAATTTACGCAGCGGGCCCCTGATGATCAAGAGGAATGTACACCTTCCTGTCAGCATACATAACATAACATTACATACCTCTGACACAGGAAATTACATAGTGAGAGTGATGAAAATAGGCTCTATGGTGCCCTTGTTTAAGTTGCATCAGACTTTATTTTGTAAGGCCATGTTCCAAAATCATGATTTCACACATCATGCTGCACAGTGAAGGTGAAACATCCAGATAAATCACTAATAAGCAGAGCACGTTTAAGTGAAGGTGGTTTTACTTTGTCAGTTTAGAGGATTTCCAAAATAAAAGCACCATATTTGTGAAGACTTAAAAATCAACATTTTTAAAACTTGAAGAGCTGTAAAAACACTTTGCTCAACAATTAAACAATTACTAGAAAGTTTTTTCTGTAGCAAAATGAATATTTTTTTTATTTCCTCAACATTTTTATTATGTAATTAAGGAATATACATATAGATCCATTTCTATTCTGAGGGTTTAGATTCATTTGGGGATGATTAAAATACTTTTAGGTGGTGCAAAAAGTTTCCCTCACATGTAAACTTGTCTCACTCGTATAGTTTCTCTGTCAAAATCTACTTTTTTAAAACTTGAAGTGCTGTAAAAACACTTTGCTCCATCAGTTCTAACAATTACTAAAAAGTTTTCTACAGCAAAATTTATATTTTTATATGTAATTAAGGGAGATACATATAGATCCATTTCCATTCTGAGGGTTTAGATTCAGTTTGGGATGATTTAGGTGGTCCACATGTAAGCTTGTCTCACTCGTATAGTTTCTCTGTCAGAGCATCATTCCTGCTGCACACTTGTCCACAAGTTCTGCATCTTCAGTGCCGCCTCAGTTTCCAAGTGACATACAACAAAGTGAATTGCTTATTACAGTTTCCATTGCGAAAGCACATGATTGCCAACGGGCCGTGGGTATCCGGCAGCTATAAAGTTCATCTGATCCATGTGCTGATTGTGCGGAGAGTTATCTTTATTGCGTTCACATAGCAGTCACTGTCCAGATCTCCTCTCTTCATTTCCGATGGCCCTTGTAGTGCGTGGTGCAAACCGGAGCCTCTTTCCTGAAAAAATTTCCTGCCGACCGGTTGAAGCGGCTTAGCGGCATAATGAAGTTTTCTCAATTATCTCCCAGTGTCCGTCTCTGCTAATCGTCCCATCAGAACTGCAGCCCGGGACATTTCTGATGCCTGTGGGCTCGTGTTGACCAGCTAACCAGCCTTTTCCCAGGGGAGCCCTGTCTCATTACTGTCCCCCCCCCGTCCTCTCTGCTACAGTCCTGTCTTGTCCTCGGGGTTCAAGGACAGCAGAACGGATGTCTCCCTTCACGCTGGACTGAGCCTCGTTTACCCTTATTTCTTGTTTTTGAAGACGTGCACCGTCCTGTGCTGTTATTACAGCTCCAGGCTTGGATTGTCTCATCAGTTTCAGAACATGAAGACCCAGTTCACCACCCTCAACCGGGGCTGGGAATCATGGGAATGCGTGCTGTGTCTCCAGTAGCCGGAGCAGTCAGTCTGAATCATTTCCGTGATGTTTCCCTTTTGCTCACCGGCTTAAGGTTCTGTCAGACTCTCTGGCAGCTCGTTGTCCTCGGGGATAAAGAATCTTGTTAAGGAGTTTCTTAAAACAACGTGTCTTTTATTCTGCGAGGCTTAAACTGTCATCACAAAGATTTATGAATAGGAAAACATATTTTAATTGAAACATGAAGCTTGAGAGTGGAAATCACATTATTTTAACCTCAAACTTCTCTTCAGATCTCTCTAATTTTTTAATTTACTGTGTGGGAACAAAGTATAAGTAAAAGTATTAATACCACACTGCAGAAATACTCCACTACAAGTAAAAGTCCTGCATTCAAAGTTGAATAAAAATACAGTATATAAGTATCAGCCAAACCTACTCAGATTGTTTTATATATCTGAATATATTTTAGATTTTTATTTTTTGTATTATGTTGTTGTCCAGGTGTGGCTTATTTTAACTACTTGATATACTTTTATGTGCTTTAATTTAATAACATGCATCATAATCTTAAATTTATCCTATTTTTTATGTTAAATCTTGACCTAAAAAGTAACTAAATAAAAATATAGTGGAGTAAAAAGTACAATATTTGCTTCAAAATGTAGTGAAGTAGAAGGTTAAAGTTGTGGAAATACTCAAGTAAATGTACTTAGTTACGTTCCACCACTTTAAAAAGATAACTTAATATTTCTCGTTGTGTTCTAAGCTACAAAACAAAAAGTTTCTAAAAATTGATCATTACGTCTGAGGGCTTATATAGATTGTTTATGTCTCTGCTGTATGTAATCTCATGCATGGGAAGAATGTTAACAGACGGGATAGTGTGCATGCTTTCCTTCTTCTGTCTGGCTCATATCATCAACACCTCATGCGTTATAATCCCCCATCACTTCATCCTGCTCCCTTTATGATATATATATATATGTACTGTTCCTCTGACATCAAAAAGAAAGTCCAAAACAAAAGAAGTTGTAAAGGTCAAGCATCTGCCCCTCCTGCCTCAGAGAGAGATATCTCTTTTTCTTTATAATATTCATAAAAGCGCAGATCTGTTTGCCCCCCGGGCGACGGCATCATGTCAAACAATCATTTAATTATGTGTTTACTTTCTAGATGAAGTTATGACGATTACCAGGACCTCCGCAGAGGCCAACTATAATACATTAGTTATGTAAGTTTATATGTATGTTTGAATGCTCTCCTTTGGCCTCGGGGCTGATGATAAATCAGTGCTTCAGTAAACACGACGTTCAGGTTTATAATCGTAAGAATCCGCTCCCAGTACACGGTGGTTATGCAACCTGAGCCGACACACTGTAGATGATATACTGGGACTTTGTTTAGGAAGACCCCAGTGGCCTACAAACAGATTTACAGACCACAAATAGTGTGTGAGTGGTGAAGCATGAGATCCGATGTGTTTTAAACGAGATCTTTCGCTCAACTCAAAGCAACTCCTGAAACCAAAACGCTGGAGAAGCCTGCTGGATACTTTAAATGTAAACTAAAAACCTTTTTAATCTGGCTTTTATGTTGTGTTTTATTACCTCCGCCAAGGAGCTTATGTTTTCTGTTTTTGTCTGATTGTGTACAAAATAACTCAAAAAGTTCTGCATGGATTTGGATGAAATCTTCAGACAGCGTGTGTATTGGGACGAGGAACGGGTGGTTAGATTTTGGTGGTGATCGGTGATCCAGAACACCATCTGGAGTTTATATTGCAAATTGATATTATTGCGTGAGTGACCATATTGCCTTCACTAACTTCTGCCATCTAGTGGATGAAATATGTCAATGCCAGTGTGCTCCCAAAATACACTCTTTCAATATAATCCTTCAAGTACTTTTCTAGTAATAGTTTCATTATCTCATCATCACAATTTAATGGTTTGTACTTGTTCTATTTATGTTCTTGACGAATGTACGCACTAGCCAGATTAAGAACTTCACGACACAAACGGTGGTGCTTGTGGAAACATTACCATTTCTGTCCAGAGGGGGCGCCAAAATCGACAGAAAATGAAAGTTTCAAGTGGTGTTGACTGAAGTCAGAATGATGAGCAGTCTCCAGCGCTTTGTAGATAATTAAAACACAGTAAAACTAAACCCTCAAACACAATTTTACAGTTTAATTTAGCAGAATTAAATCAACACTTCTGTTCAGCAAACGGAACAAAAACTGCATATGATGACCAGTGCAGAGTTACTATACTATACTAAGATGTAAATCTTCTGGATATTAGACAGATACTTTTATTATTCTGCTCACTTCCCACACAAACTTCAAAAGCCCTGATAGAGTTATGATCTCTGCTTTCTAACAAAATTGAGTCACAATAATTGTGCTTCAGGTGTTGAAAAGCAAAATCCTTGTACTCCGTTATCACAACAAGATATGGATATCTTTCCAGGAAACGTCTTAGATGTGATTCTAAACTAACAACATCACAGAAATGTCACACATCTCTGTGTAATAGGAACCTTTCAACAGGTCTTATCACCTTATTGTAATATTGTTACTTTGATATGAACACACTCCTTTATCCACAGAAAATGAAAACATTTCTTTTTTTTTCTCTCTCCAAAAATAAAGCCGTGCCTTAGATAATTTGTTCAAAGAGAAATAGCCAGACAGGCTGAGCCTAATGGCTGCTACGTCCTCAATGAGTCATAAAGATGTTCGGGACCATTTCCTCAGCGGACGGATCGAGTTGTTGTGGGTAATGAGCGGCTGTTCGGCTCTCACACGGACATGGAGGTCTGATCCCGTCTTATGCAAGACCCCTGCCCCATTACTGCCACATTAACAAGCTTCCCTTAACATTTCATTGCCTTTTGGGTTTTTGTACAATCCATTGCTTTTTAACTAAACGTGTGTAATCAGTGCATTTTCTAATATAGGACGCAATATTAGCATAGAGGATTTCTGTCTTCACAGTGCAGGTTTAGCACAGAAAAATGAATGTAATCTGTTTTCGTGTATGATCTGTTAAGTATATCTCAGTTAAGTTTTTATGAATTCGTCAAAGCCACCAGACTCCTTTGACAAAACAGTAATTTTAGCTTGCAGAACACAGGAGTTGCTGGTCTTGTGTTATTGTGTTACTTTGGTGAATCTAAACACATTTTTTTAAACACCAAATTCACACATTTATACTTACAAGCTTTTTGTATTTTCTCCTGTTTGTCTGTGCATCCATACAAACACAACACTTGCACCTTTACCAGACTGGTTTGTGTCCCGTGTGAAACCTAAAGTCAACGCTGACTTGTTTGTGTTACACACATACTCTTCAACCCAAACTGTGATCTTTTACAAAGCAAAACCAAGTCGTTTTTGTCCCTAAACCTAAAGAAACTGTGAACATTTCACAATGTTAACCATGTGTTTTAAACTGTGACGGTAATCCAGGAGAAATTTTCTGAAAATGGAGGCTTGTTTTATTGGAACATTAAAAAAATAAAAATAAACAAAATCAGTTTCATCAATAGACTTTCACTTAGTGTGAATTATCTTTACCACCACCATCAGAAAAACCTTTAATTAAACTCTGCACTTCAAAACTTTTATACTTTAATCATATAAATGCTGAGGCGCCGTAAAGCCCAGGCTCAGTAAAACACAGTTTGAAGCCAAAAGCAGGTAAAATAAAAAGTTTACTCAAGGTCAGAAGTCAGAACCGGGCAGGTAAACTTATCGAACGTGGGATCAGGCTGTGGAGCAGGTGTCCAAAAGGCCGACAGGGGGTCACAACTCAGGCAGGAAGAGGAAATGATCTGGAACTCTAAAGCAAAAAGGACAACAGACAATCTGGCAGAGAACAAATGGAAGTGGGCCAGTTTATCTGCTACTGGTCTGATGGGAAGTGGGGACAGGCGTGGAGGTGAACGGGGGACGTCTGGTGATGTGGAATGATGGGAACACTAAAGTGCTCCTGCCACTCAACTTGTTTACATGGAAACCGGCTTGATGCTCTGTAAGAAATCTGGGATAGAAACTAAAATTCAGTCTCTCACACAAAAACATAACATTTTTTGCAGTCAGTTTCTTTCCTTCACTGTTCATTGTACAAGTTTCTTTTAGCTTAATCAGCAGAGGGGCTGCGAATGGCTGCTAACTTTTGATCAACTTTTTCGCTGATAACTTAAAATCCGGACATTCAGGAGATTTTTACCATGAGCCGAATTTTCATCTCAGCTTTGCTGAGCTACAAAACAAATGGACCCGGTTATTTAACCTGATAAAAACACTGAATAAAGCAGTTTCTTGTTAAAAATCTGTGTTTTTTCAAAGCAGTTCTGTGTGCTTTAGGGGTGGCGAACCTAACAATAAACCTTGTTCAGCTCAATGTTTAATAACTTAAGATCCAGATGTCTGGTGACTAAAATAATGAATCAATTTAAAATGTAAATAACCAAGAACTAAAAAGTGTATTGTAATAACGTGGTTTAAAACTGGATAAAAATGAAGTTATAACAACTTATGATCAGACCTCTAAAAGGGGATATGACGCCATTGCAAAGGCGATAAAAATGACAGATTTCTCTCGGTTTCAAAATTGTTGGAAACATTTGGGATAATGAAAGACGTACATAACATAAATCTAGTGTTCTCTTTAATTACATTTTACTGCATATTTTCAAATATTTGTAAAATCTTACAGAGCAGCTCTGGAGATGAAATGAGCGATGATAAATGACCAAACTGCAGAGTGTTGACATTGGCCATACAGTACATCCAGTATATATATATCAAACTGCCATCTCTCTGAAGCTTTATGTCATGTCGGATGTACTGCGGCTCACAAGGGCATCTCCCATGTGGCAATCTTAAGTACTTAATCTGATTTACTGTTACAGGAAAGATGTTTAAGTAATCTAGACTGACTGCTCTTTCCCGTGATTAATCGTCTCATATATTGCACCTGACCCACTGCCTGTACAGCAGACGTATAAGAAAGCTGTACTCTCCTCTGCGCTTTTATCTTTACGAACATCTGCTCTAAGGTACGATCACGTTGTTCTCTTTGTGAATAAAACTACCACTGTATTTCCCTTGAAACTGCTTTGAAACCCCCCCTATGGTCTGTATACGTCAGGAAGTCAAGGCTGTTTGAAGACTGAGAGGGTTTTCGTTGAGCAAAGACATTCTTACATCATCTCAAGGAGAATAAACAGAGCCTTGATCTATAGAGCAAAATGTGAGAGAAAATGATTTCCCAAACACCTCACAGGTTGTTCCTGATCATGTCTGCTCATGGCTACGATCAGTGTTAGAGAGTCCTGCATCAAACAGATTTCTATTTGAAAAGAAAATGCATGCAGCACTGATGAGAAAGTTACTTCCAACATAAACAGTAAATTGAAGCAGAGTTATTTATATAAAGATAGATTAACTGAGTGGAAATTCTACAGGCGTGCAGGGTTATTTTCCTGTGCAAATGTGCGTGCGTGTGGTGCTCGCTGTGTGTACGTGTGTCCTGCAATCAGAGCTTATGGGAAACTCGGAGGCATCGACACAACTCAACATCTATCAGGAGAGTAGACAGCAACGTTCTCACTGATGCTGCTTTGAATCCACGAACAGTGACCCAATAACATCAGGCCTCTGGGGGAGCATCCTGGCCTCACTCTGATCCCTTCCATTCATTTTGCCAGGAAACAACTGGACTGCTGACTGGAATGATAAAAATATATCATATATTAGTTTGATTATTTAAAGATCCTTGTCCTCTCTTTCCGCCTCCCTCTCTGTCCTCGTATTTGTTTGCTTTTCTGAGACTCAGTTAAATCTTTCTGGGGTCATTAAGCATTCATTTTCGTTAACAAGTCCTCCAAACTGTAAGACCACTTTTTTAAATAAACACCAATGCTGGTGGCAAAAGATCGACATCCTCATGTCTGTATGTAAACGTCTGGTTAGGTTAAGGCAACAAAAACACTTGCTTAAGGTTAGGAAAAAAGTATATGGTTAGTTGTAGCAAAAAAATAGTTAAAAAAGTAAAATAAGTGCATGCAACTGTGCAAGTAGTTGATATAAAGCATGACGTAGACTTGATGAATGATGCACAGAAGTAACTTCAAATAACCATCAACCAACCAAGGAGTCAAAGTCCCTGCACATCTGAAGAGAAAAGCAGGAAAAATGGGGAAATGGTTCTAATTAGTGAAGGGGTTTATATGATTTTTGATAAAAAAAAAACCTTTTTAAATGTCACCTGTGATGAGTGCAGTTATCGTGACTTTGTACTACTGTTGTTATACCCAACATCATGATTGCTGTTTTAAAGGAATTGTTAAAGCTTGGAAAACTGCTGCATGTTACGAAATTAGTTGAGTGGCATCTGAGAAAAGCTGCCGTCACCAATTACAAAATAGTTAGTTTTAAGCTACTGTACAAACACATGAGGTTGTTTTTTGGGCTGGTGCAACAAGATCTCCAACCTAAACGACAGAATAGACCTACATATGAGCGTTTGTCAAAAGCAGCTCTTGGTACAGCTAAGTGTTGTAGAAATACGGTGCAGTTTCAGTAAATTTATGCTACAAAACCACTGACCTAGGTTCAGGGCAAAAAACTTCCAGTTTTGGCGTCAAAAAAGACAGTTTAAAAAGTAAATAAATGTACGTAAATACAGGAAGTGAAGTAGCTACGTTAAAAAAAATGTAAGTTATGTTAGAAATCGTTCACTTTTGACCAGTCTGGTTTTTAACCAGGCTCATTTTTGTCCATTCTTTTGCAGAAACATAATAATTCATATATAGAAGTTACATGAAATGAGCCATATTGAAAACCTAAATGTATATGAATGTATGTTTGAAGCCCCAAAATAGATTTTGGACGGAGCACCGCTCTACATCCCTGCCATTGTTTACATTCTCACAATCACTATCTTTAGGGAAACAGAAGCATCTGTTTTGGCACAGACCCACACACACACACACACACACCAGCGAATCCCTTTAAATCGACAGCTGCTGAAAGTATAATGGCATAAAATCTGAAAATTGAAATAAAATGAAAATACCAGTTTCCATCATGCTATTTTCCTTCTGGCCCGCCTCCAAAGGAACGACAGATGTTGCTATTTAGTGAATTTCAGCTTCGATCAAAATTTTCAGCTGGTGGATAAACAGAGAAATTGAGTCGTGTTTCTCTCCGGAGACACACAGTGGCTTCCTGCCTTAAAGTCTGCAGCAGCTAGTCGGGGAACCGTGAAGATGTGGGCACAAAACAAAACAAAATAGAAACCCCTTCATGGATTAATTATTATTATTATTTTCCTGTATGCTATTTCAGGTTCCTCAGTAACTGTGGCTTTGACGGGTTTCCAGAGCCAGGAGCTGATATAAATCTGGGTATTTTAATGAGCACGTAAATCTAAACGTTTTCACAAAGGGTGAGAGAGAAAGACACCAAATAAGTGCCGCAATAAATGTCACAATAACGCAGAATTTATGGTGTCTGTGTACATGTAGGTGTGACACTGAATCTCTTGACAGGAGATTGAACAAATAATTGAACCTCCTTACTGTACACACTTTAAACTCCACCGAATCAAAAGGTGCTGCTGACTTATCCCTCTTTGTTAAGGGAGTTGAAGGGCAAACAGAAATAGATGTGTCTCAGTTTGTGGCCTCCTTGCTGATAATGGCACGCAAGAGCACTCCAGCTTGGCCTTTTACCCAATTACAGTCCTCCTTTTCCTTCCTTTCTTGCTCATATTGCGTGTGATTGATTGACTGCGCTGCCTACCGCATGCCATCTCTGGTTTGGAGTACCAACAGAATGTCTGAGTGTTTATTCCCACTGTGTACGTGTTTATATATACATGAGGTTTAGCTCATATGGAGCCAATCCAGGTTTGCATACAGTGAAGGATGTTGTCAAAAGCTGGAGTCGTGCATGGATTTGTAGAGCTTTAGAGATGTTTACTGGACTGTTTAGCCCAGAGAAGTCCTCACATAGACATCCGAGAAGGTCAATATTGGGTAGTCTGCAATTTAAGAGAACAGTTTTTAATTTGGCCATACAGGGATGTTGTGATTAAAGTGAATATATAATGGTTTTGGTCATTGTTAGGTAAGTAAAACACTTCTTCCAGTTCTTGCAGTTGACTGTGACAGGAAGTCAGATGGACTGCTCATTCATCCGCCACCTCCACCTCCACCTCTTTTCTTTTTCACCTCGCCATATAACGCACTTAAAACACTCTGCTTCCAGAAACATAGGCAGCGGACATAAATTGTGAGTCGAGAATAACAGGTTCATGAAGGTCACATTCTGTAGAAAGGCTCAGTCCCTTCAATCAGTTTGAATGTCGTCACTGAAAACCGTCAGTTACACAACAAAGTGCTCAGGCGAAACAACATCCAGTGTGAATCGTTACGTTGTATTGATTAGTCAGGACTGTTCTCCGGCAAAAAAAGGATCTGTATCTATAAATGTAGTCAGCGCTGCTCTGTAGAAACCGTCATAATTATGAAGGATGCCGAATTAGAATTGACATTTCGGAGTGTGGAAGCAAAATAAAAGGTGAAATATGAAGTATAAAGAACGACAAAGTCCGCTTAGGGCAGGAGGAGCAGCTGAAGGGTCAAACAAACCTGGACTTTGACCCAGGACACCAGTGTTCATGTCCACCTTGTAACCAAATATGCTATTTAAAATTCAGGGAGCTTAATTTTGTGTGTCGCTATATCGCTTCCAGTTGTTACGTCCATTTGTTAGATTAGATTTTCTAGCTATGTGCTTTTTTTTTTTACCAGCCGTAAGCAAGTAGTCTGAGAAGAGGTGACCATTTCACAGGATTAATGATGTTTAAAATGGCAATCATTGCATTTTGGTGTAAAATGTTGATTTCCTTCCACCGGTAAAGGCGCTCATTTTGGATTTTTTGTTTTTGAGAGTAGAACAAATTACAGATGTGATCGCATGCTTTGGAGTAGTTGTTGCTTTTGTCCAAAGTGAAAGGAAAAACCAATTATACATCTCCCAAACAAAAACCACCACCGAGATAAATTGGTGTTAAGAAAAAAGGAAATTAGGAAAGGTAAACCCCCTCAACTTCTCTCCTGAAGAAATCTATTTCTGATCATTTATGTATAAAACTCTTGTGTTATGTGGTGGTTGTTTCATTCAGAAGAAATTCAAGAAATAACTATTTTGCTGCTGGTTTTAAACTTTAATCTACTCATCGAACTCACTAACTAATTTCCCAAAATGTTGAAGCATTCCTTTAGTAAGTTAGGATCAAATGAATGCATGTTCAGAGGTGTGTTTTCTTCGGTGTGTCAGCTTATAATTCTCAGCCTTTGAGATCTGAACTCCATTCAGGTGTTTGTCTTTATTTTGTAAGACTAAACTACAGTAATTGAACAAAGTTGGTGGCTTAGAAATCCCTCTCTCCGAAACACATGGTGTTGACACAGACACTGTTTATGTTTTTCTACAGTCTTTGGTCTTTCCATTAGAAGAAAAAAGTTCCACTGAGGAAGTTTGCCCCGTTTGCTCTTTGTACATCTGTTCAACATATGAGACAGTCGTATTTCAGCAGCGCATAAGCTTGAAAAGCACCCAGTGGGCCTTTGGTGACTCTGTTTTGATTTAGTGGCTCAGCTGTTAACCACATTTTAAATTTAGAAAATTAAGATTTTAATGTCTCCGGACTGTCCCTAACTGCATCATCCAGTTGTTGAATTGTGTCCTGGACCGTCTTCAGCCTGTAACGTTCCCGGCCAGTTATAGTAACACAGCATCACTTTTCTTCTGCCTATAAACACAACAGTAATCTATGTATTGGAGAGCTGATTTTCACTGGCTGGTGAGAGGTTGACTGGACCCCTGCTGGTCACAGTGAGTGGAAAAGCAGCCGTCGTGCCCCTGGTGACTCTGCTTTCCGTCAAGGATGACCCAGAGATCCGGTTCACAGAGGAAACTGCTCAGTATTCACACCCCACATTGTCCTCAGAGGAGAAGAGCCCCCCCTTATCTTCTTTTAGAGGAATCAGCTAACAAGTCTGCAGTCACGCAAGCAGCTCTGTGAAGCCGTACGTAGGCACAGCTGTGATTATGTGGTCAAACAACGGGACAAGTTCCATTTTTGACTTGATGACGGAGACGAAACGTTCAGGATCAACACAGATGCAAAGTTACTCTTCATCCCAGGGGCAGGAACAGTTGTTTGGACCAAAGTGGTGGACTGAGCATCAATTCTTAGTTTATATCTTAAATATATCTATAAACTGACCTTTTCTTTTACATTTCATGATTTAAAGCTGCAGCGCACGACGTTACGTTAATGCACCTGATCTTATCTTGCACATTGCAACTATTAATACTGCAAACTCTTGTTTGCACTCGTACAAATTCTCTCTACTGTTTATATTTTTATACATTTTTTGTATGTTGACCTTTTTTGATTCTGTATTTTTTAGTTAAGCTGCAGTTTTGACTGAAGTACTTGCCTTAATCTTTATCTATAATTGAATCCTTTTTTTTGTACTTTTTGTTTGTTGTTATGCACCATTACACCACAGCCAATTCCTTGCATTTGAAAACCAACCTGGCAATAAAAACGGTTCTGATTCAGATTTTATGCATAAATTAACGTTTCTAACATTTCCAGCTGAGGTCAAACAGCTGATTAAACTTTATGCCTCCATTAAAAGCTCTGTCATTTTGCAGTGTACTGGAGCTGAAGTGTCCATGGTGACTTTCTTTTTCTTGAGATTTTGATCAAGTTATTGTTCACTTTATCTCCCACTCTGCTGTTTATGTGTGATGCTGCTGAAATAAGTCAGAAAGCGACCTTCGTGTGATGCTCATCACTTTTGAAAATGCTCATAAAAAGTTTCTAGAAGTGTAAGATTCAACTTTTTCCCATCGTCTAGTGTACGAAAAGTAAAATCTAATTGCAATACTTGCAGAACCACATTACTTGAAAATGGCAGTACATGTTAAATTGTCACCCCAGTAGTGTTGAATAGGGAGAAAAGCATATTGTCTCAGTCAGTATAATGTCATCATACAAAAGATTCACTTCACATCCAAAGAGTTTTACATTAATCGTCACGGTGATCCAAAAAAAACAAGAACTCGTGCACAGTGTTTATTTTTAAACTTTCACATCACTTTTTCCAAAGTCGGCTGCCAAACAAGAATCAACCTTGTTTCATCAGTTTTCTCATTTCTCCAACATGAAGTGGCCATTCCACCCGAGTGTTTTTTCTACCACAGCAAAGTATCAGGTACATCTCGGCTCTCTGCGTCAACACTGAAGATTGGTGATTTTCCTGGTAGCCACACAAAAGTCCTCTGAACATCACCTCAGCCCGGCAGCTTTACCGTTATTGCACCGTCTCACGCTACAGGACTTGGCTATCACCAGGAGGGATATGTGGGATCACTGATCAAATGCTGCTTTGTAGTGGCTGCCATTTAGATCCAGCAGCAGCTCGGCTTGCTGCTGGATCAGTTGGCATTTCAGCGAGTGCCAGGGGAGTTTGAAAATGTCTCTTTCACTCTCTAACCACACTGAGTTGGACCCAAATCCTTACCAAAATGATTCCTGCAGAATGTAGCCTGTGAGCCATGGCGACCATCTAGCCTCTTGACATTGCATGCCTGAAGGCTCCCGAAAACATGATAATGAAAAGCTGATGAGATGCACGCCATGCCAAGTGGTAGGCTGTTCTGTGGGAGCGTGCACGGACTCCATGCTATGTGAGAGAGCAAAAAGACTGCAAAAGGAAAACGATCTCTAAGGAGTTTTGGATCACTTCTGTATTTGTATATAGAAAAAATAAGTAAATAATGAGTTAAAATAACTGATAATTGTCACAAAAAATCTGTTTTTTCCCTTAAATATGACTGATTTTCTTTTTCAGTGTCCACGTCTGTGAATGAACCCTCGTAAACCCTCTATGGGAACATTAAACAGCCCCATATCCTCTGAAATAACAACTTTGCATGAAACCTGAGACTCTGTGGGATTTACTTGGCTTATTTTGCTAAAGTCCTATTAGGTGCTGATAAATCTATGTGACAGGTACCAACTGAATTGTTGGGATTCTTTGCTCCCTCGGTGTGACTGATGTTCTGTCTGAATCTGTGTACGACTTACATAACAAAGTGTCTGTGAGAGGTTAAAGATCGGGGATCGGTGGGCCTCCTCATCTCAGTGTCACAGGAAAACACGGAGGGTTTAAAGGGGGGTAATGCTCCTGTAATACTAAACCCGTCAGGTTTTGGAACAATCTTTGTTTACAGCAGCTTCGCGAACAAAAAAATGGACACCCAAAGGATCACAGACGTCCTCATTGTACAGCTAAACAATCACTAAAGTATGCATCTGAAATTATTTGAGTTTAGATGTCGGCAATGCAGAATTTGCTGCCAAGTTTGAGTTTGACACTAATTGTCTCTGGCTGGTTGTTTTTCCGCAGTGAAATCTTGCAAATGCAATTAAGAGCAATAGGAGGAGAATATTTACAGATTATCTGTCTTATGTATTACTGTAAGGATATATTGACAGAGTTATTTACGTAAATTTTACCAATTGTAGCTTTAAAACACCCCAAAATACAGGCAGAGAGCTCTGCTGCACACTTTACTTTTTAATGATTTGATACATTATTGTTTCTAAATCCTGCATATTATACCTTTAAGAAGCTAGAAGGCTTTCTTTTAAAGCTGAAATTTAAACAGTGCATTCAGGAATCTGCCAAAGACATGTTTAAACAGTTTTAAACCTTTAACTTACACATCTTGTTTTTTTGTTTTTTTTTACTTAAGTGGATTAATGGTAGATTAAAAAGATTAGAGGCACATGGTGCCAGAGAAGTAATGTTATCATCTTGTGCTATCATGCTTTTTATCTCATTTAAACTCTGGCAGGGTGCCCTACCGTCCTCTTAATTCCAATTAATGTATTGTCCATTTCATGTTAAATCTCCAGATACTTCAAACATGCAGAATCTGTTTTAGTTTTATGTGCTGCGACAAAAGACTAAAAATAAGGCCCCGACTAAACTGGCTTGACTTCATGTCTGGCACGCGTAATGTCGATAGCTGAAGTGCTTAAAAGTGCCCGTTCTTTGAGATTAAAGCCACCGCCGACTCAGCATCACACAGCGAGCGGCTGCGTCAGGTCAGATCTGTCGCTGCACAGAGCTGCTGTGTTGACTGAAGGGTCTGGGCCGAGCCGGACCCCGAGCTGCCGCCCCTCTCCGTCTCTTTACTTTGTGCTCTACGTTCATCTTGCAGGCGATGTCACTAGGCCGTCTGCTGATAAGAGATGTATTTATTAGGTGGAGGGTGGGTTAAGGTTTGCCCAGCCGGCTTGTATCTGCTCGAAGCTCTGCTCATTATCAGAGGTTTGATATATGGTGTTGGTTTAACCTCACAATATTGACCCAAGTGTCACAGTGCACATTATATATGATAATGAAGATTTATGTAATGCTGTAGATACGTTTTAGGCAGACAAAGCACACAAGCTGAACCTGTACACATAAGTGCACATAATGTATTGACAGCACACAGTCAATACACTACCTCCTTTACACCCAGGACATATCAGGGTCATTGATTCAGCATGGAAAATGATTGACGATGCATTTATTCTGGGCGTAAGAGAAAGAAAGCACATATATTTTTATGCTGTTTTCAAGCTGTTTGCAGGAGTGATGAGGTCTATTTGTGGCTATAACTATAATATGATGTATTATAATGATACTATGCAGCAAAAATATAATTTATGCAACACATATTATAGAGATATTATACATCTGTGCAGGAGGAAAAGGGTCGACTCAGGTTCACTTTTGAATCCTTTCAAATTCTCACCATCTGTTAAATGACCGACCGAGGTTAACTCGCGTTTTCACCCGTGCTCTGTCACTGTCATCCGTAGCTTTTCTTTTTTCTCTTATTTTTTGTTCTTCTGGCAATTTTTCCTCTTCTTCTCTTTACAGATCCGGCCCCAGTATCGGCCGTAACCGCAGAATATAATGCCAAAAATAAATTTCTCTTTTAAAAAAACAAAGCTTTCTTTTAATTGGCTAACCTGCTGTTTGCTGCCAAACTTTGCCTGAGAACATTTAAACATAGTCTCTTCTGGTTTCATCTGATTTCACAGGGAGTCAGACCAGGGACAGGCATTAACTTTAACTATAAAGAAGGATCTTATCACTGATGGTCATAGAGAGGCATCAGTATTATAATAAAATGGTTTTATAACCAGTTAAAATCTCCTTTTAGTCACTTTAACCCTCTGGTATCACTTCACCCTTTAAGGCCTTTAAGGACAAAAAAATGTCCACTTCCAAAAACTTTGATGAAAACATTATGTATAAACATATTTTCTTCCCCAGCTTTTTTGTGGTTAAATCTTTTAATCAACTTCAGTCCTCATCAAAACTACCAAATATTTAGATATTTTTGGCATTTTAATCCTTTAAATGTCAGTGTGATTACATGATATCAACAGAAAAATAGTTGTTTTCAGTATAGTAAAATATGGGGGGCTGGAGCATTGTTTAAAAAAAAGAATTAAGAAGTAGAAGTATAGAAGAAGTATGTAAATTGTCTTGTATATGTCAAAAACTAACAACATTGATTTTGACTGTCAGATTTGTAATTTATAACCCTTTAAGGTGATTAAAGACAAACATATCCACTTCCAAAAACTGCTTAAAAAAATATAAGATTCAATTTTTTTGGCCACTTTTTTTGGGTTAAATCTTTCAGTCAACTTCAGTCCTGATCAAAACGACCAAGTTTTTAATTATCATCCGGATATTAACCCTTTCAATGCCAGTTTGGTTTCATGTCACTGTGTTTTATTAAAAAACACTCACACAAAACTTAAGTTATTTCCATTTTTAAGGGGTCTTGGATATCTCAAAGATGAGCAACAACACTGATCTTGATGCTTTATAAGTTTTGTGCAGTAGGATTTAAACTGTACTACCCTTTAAGGCAATTACTTACCCGTTATTTTTACTTATTCAGTGGGACAATACCAGCATGTCAAATTCAAATCCATAAAAGTCCCAAGCAGTCACTGCTGGCACTAATCTCCCCCTTTGCCTATCACGCCGACACAGGCAGCCCGACACAGCGGAGCTCGAATGGAGTGGCTCCTATTCTTGTCCCCGCTGACGGGACGTGTTTCCTCAGGAGGCCACTTATCATGTTTGTCTCGACATTCCTGCCCGAACAATATGGCAGGGAGGCAGACATAAGCATGCCGCAGTGAAGTGTGGCGCTGCTCTGATTTAAGGAAAGCATAGTCCTAAATGTTTAATGTCACTGAACTGAACTGGAGGCGTATTTATATTGAGTGACTTTTAAATCATGTCGCAGGCTTTTGACAGATATTTCCACCTTTGGCTTGAAATTAGAATTATTACACATTAATTTTCAATGATTGCATTTTTGTTTCATTACGATTTTGTGGCATATTTTTAATGATTGTGTTCCCTTTGTCTGAAGTTGAACCAATTCGTTTTGGTAGCCAAACATAACCAAGCAGCTTTGTTTGAATTCACGCTGATCTAATAATAATAGTCTGAGACTGTAACCCATCTGTATGTAACTGTACACTGTGTGTAATATTAAGGTTCCAGTTTATACTTTTGGATAAACAATATTCAGGTTAAACATATCTGTTAAAAAAACTGAAGCGAACGTGAAAGCTGCAGTTCCTCAAATGGCCACTTGAGGCTGGCTCCAAAAGTGAGTCATTCTTCGTAAACCCCCATGTTAAAAACACAGCCCAAAAAAAATGTTTACAGACTGATAAGAACAATTTTGGTCTTTGTAGCTCTGTAGATTTTTATACATAAGGATTAAAGTTATGCATAATAAAGGTCTTGGCCACTTTGAGCAAGGAAACGGCCGACTTTCTCCCAGCCGCCTCTCCAGTGAATATCTGATACTTAAAATGAAAATCAACAAAATAATACAAAGTCAAGAACTGTACTTTGTATCAGTTCAACAAGTAATTTCCATGATCTGTTTTTCTTTCATCTCGTCATGTGGCAGAGGAATGTTTTAATTAACTCCACTGAAATTAAAAGCCTGCCATATGGGGGCTTGTATGAGGCAGTTTTGAGAGCTAATTTTGAGATCAGAAGTGTTTATAATGCTGTGATATGGATACTGTAATGGCAGTTGTGGATCAGGTAATAAGTAAATGTAGGAATGAGCACAGCTGTACATGCAGAGGATGCAGAGAGTAAAGAGCTGCAGGAGCGGAGATGATTGCACTAAATTAGCATGAAACTCATGCTTGTGACCACTGCTTCTGTGTGCAATCACCCTGCCACACTGCACTTCAAACATGCATGCAAACACAACGTGATTATATAGCAGCAAAGCACTTTTTTTCATGACATGTACGCTTAATCCATGCTAAGTGAGTTTTGATTAAACCGCAGCAGTAAGAGGACATTTCCACCTCTCATCAGGCACGGTGAGAATTGAATGACCCAGGTATCACCCACATGCAATCTCGCCCTGGTTGATATTCCCAGGCAGTGTCATTTTACTGTTTGTCAGGATTTGTTGCTACAGACCCCTCAGGCAACGGTGTCATGTCTCCGTTTCATATCCTGAATCCCGTCACTGAATGTCGTAAAAGACAGCAAATATTGATCCTTCTGCAGTGGTACATGGTGGCGCTCACGTCTCAAACAGGTCTTTGTCTCTGATAAGGTGGCATCAGTGGGAAAGGTCAACACAGTTTTGTCAAAAGAGCAACAGATAAGAGAATCTCATACCTAAAGGCCCAGACCTGAGTTATATTAAAATGTTATATAACTAGTTAGATTTATGATATGTCTGCTAGAGTAAAAAAAAAAAGATTTAATGAGGCTGCAAACCCAAGGGCAACTGTGTTAGTTATACTATTAAACTTTGAAAGTTTCTATCATATGGCATCAAAAATCCATCTTTTGCAAATTCCTAACTGATGACTTTTTAGTTTCCTAACAGAAAACTGCCAAGTAAACTGACTTTGTTGTTCAGAAAATTGTCAATTTGTCCAAACTCTCAAAGTGAGTGCAAAACAGAAACCAAGTAAGTAATAGATATTGTGTATTTAAGCCTTTTCACTTAATAATTTAAAATCTTTACACTTATTAAAGACTAATAAATGAATACATTTTGTAATTTTTGGTTTGTGCACATGGCTCTTAAGTCTGCAGCCCATATATAGGTTTATTGAGGCGTTTCCTTGCACTATTTGCGAGTTGCCTGGTACGTCCATCTAATTCAGGACAAAACATGATTCCTCAACATGCTAAATTTCATGAATCCCACATAGGATATTCATTGAATCTTCACCCTCATTTCTTCTGGGTTCATACTAATCTTTCTCCATCACTAGTAAAATACATAGTTTAAAGAACAACACCGTGCTTGTGATGTCGTATATTTTATTGAGGTTATTAAACACTGAAACAGCTTGAAAAGTAGAAAAGCACACAGAGAGTTCAGACCTCCGCCGAACTCCGGCGAAAACAGAACCTCCTTGGCTGAGTAAGCAAAAACTAAAATAGGAACTTGCTTGTCTATTGTGTCTTCTTAAAGTGGATTGCTTTTGAGTCTTTATCAAAAAGTGGCTATTATAGAAAATAAATCGTGCAATCTTGAATCGCCATCAGCACTGGCTGGCTCATAAATTGCAGGTCCATACTGTTCCTATTGCCATCGCCCTGTTTGCAGCTGCTGGGAGACGTACTGACAGAAACACACCCCTCCCTCCAGGTGACCAGTGGAGCTGCACTGAGG
>CAFUXE010000200.1:398966-415575 GCA_903364295.1 Serranus cabrilla
TCCAGAGAAACGTACACCAGGTAGATTTTTGAATTGGACCGGCAGCCCATTAACACCTTGTCCTCAGAGAGGATTGTGTTTGCCTGGCCGACAGCTTTCTGCATTTCCCTCAAAACATACTTATAATCATCGTTCTTCCAGAGACCGATCTGAACAAGCAACCCCAATGGAATACACGCAAAACTAGAAATAGTGACCACTATTCCCACCACAGGGATTTTATGGCCCTCTTCGGAATAAAGGAAGTAGGTAGCAAACATAGCTGCTGAATATGTAAAAAATGCTAGTAAGATTAACACAAATATGACACCTGTAATGTACATCAGTACTCTATTCCAGAGTGGGCGGAACCACACTTTATTTTGAGAGACCCTGTTGATGATCCTCACAGCCTCTCTGTACTTGTCGTGGTCCTCAATGATCAGACGCAGCTGGTCTGGTACCTCCATGTCACTAAACTGACCACAGTCCCATGTCCAGAGTTCCTCATCGTTGACAGCAGTCAGAGGCTGCAGGGCCTTCCCGTTGTACAGTGAAGGAGGCTGGAAGGGCACCACAGTGGACCCCTGAAGCTGCTGGTTGGGGGTGCAGAGCACCTTGAGCAGCTTGTTGTTGAAGTCGGGGTCGTTGGCCTCCAGGTAGGTGAGGTGGCAGAGGTGGAGAGGAACAGAGACTCCGGGCTCCAGCAGCACTGGGACGATGGGTTTCCTCTCCAGGCAGTCTCTGAACAAAGACATGTTGGCCTCCAGGAGACACCAGCGGCTCCTCACGAACTCTGGGCTGAGGACCAGCAGGACCTTCTGGCTCTGCTGGATGCAGTCAGACATGTTCTCCAACACGGTGCGGCCGGGAGTGAAGTCCCGCTCGTGGTAGCAGACCTGCAGGCCGCAGGACTCCAGCTGGTGGATGAGGGAGTGGGTCCACTGGTAGTCAGTGCTGCTGTAGCTGATGAAGACATGGTAACTCTCAGCATCTCTCAGGGTGGGAGGAGCATAAGAGGAGGGAGGCAGAGAGGCAGCAGGCTGTGGCTGAGGGTCTCCAGAGGAATGAATCGGCTCCATTATCTAAAGAAAAGACAGAGGAGAGAGAATTGTAAAATGAATAAATGACCCACAGCTACAAAATGCATTTAAAAATATATTAATCTGCAGCCGTTAACATCAGGACATCAGAGTGCTGCAACAGCAGTGCAGTCAGACTCAACAGTCGACACCCAATGAAGCTGAAATGTGGCATCAACATGATAATACATGTGCACACGTGGTTGCAGCTATTGTGACTTTCAGCTTGTTTATGAGTTATTATATAGTCAAGATTTAAAAGAAGCTGAAAATCAAATTCTAATCACAGTGGTTTGAAGCCACATTAGCACCTGTTTGTGCCTGAAGCCTGCAGTTCATTTGGTCCATCATCTATGAAAAAACTTAAGTGAGAAACTACTTTTAGCCATGTTCTTTTTTACTTTATTTTAGTTGCACTCAAAGGTTTAGTAAAAACTGATTCAAAGATCATCATTAGCTGCTCAGCATGACTCCCTGAAGTCACTTCAGCATGTTACTTTGAATAATGAATTAAATATAATTAAATGTTGTGTACGCAGTGAAGTAAAATCATTAGACTTGCTTTTTAATCCGTTTATTCTGTCTGAAATTAACAGATTGTATATACCACACAAAATGAAAAAAATATAAACTTTATTCAGAAAGAGGAAGAACAAAAACATTAAGGTCATTTTATATAAACACTGAGCCAGAAGAGACGAGCTTAGACAAGCACAACATTCTCAAGTGAAGCAAATCATCAAATAAAAGACTCTTTTAAATAAAAAGCTTTTTCACAGATGTTGCAGACCCTTTGTAGATCCACTGTGTAAACAAAATGTATTGGATACTGTCTCCTGACCTTAAAGTCCTACATTCACATTATAAATAAAGTCAATTCAAAACCAGATAAAAGCTCCTGAAAGGCTTCCTGATAGTCCCACTTTAATAAAGATAAAAGTTTAGGTATGTGACAAACATGAGAAACTACAAATGACAATATGCTGAAAAAAGACACTGTAGAATAATGAGTATTTAAACGACTCAGTGCTGCTCCAGATATACAGTAAGCGACCGACTTGTTTATAAAGATGTAATCAAATCAGCTAAAGTTACTGACAGTTTAAATTATGTTAAACAACTATTAACAGTTCACACAACGGACTGAAAAGTTCATCAGTGACGTAGATTCATGAAAAAATAAAGCCAGAGGACGTGCAGGCCTCGATGAAAAGCATTGCTCTTACTAAAAATAAAAGAATCCTGCTGCTCTCTAAGAATTAAACTTTAATCACACTCACATGAAAACACAGTTCACAGCAGTGTGTGTTCATACCTGTTCATGATCCTGTATTTTTAAGCAACTTTACTGAAGAGTGATCGTAATGTGTGGATTACGAGGAAGTGAAACTAAAATCTGGAAGTGGAGAATGCAAAACATTCCCTCTGCTCCGCTTTCAGGTTTGTTAAAGGCACAGTATCTGCTCACACGTCTGAGGGGCTTTTTACCTCCATGGATGAAGTTACTGTGCCTTTAATGGCCGTCAGTGGCTCCCAGTGGAACAGACTTTACACAGTGAGTTTTTTTCAGACAGCAAAGACAAACATGGACACTTTTATTCCCATTCATCTTCTCTCAGCTGCTGGGAGACGTACTGACAGAAACACACCCCTCCCTCCAGGTGACCAGTGGAGCTGCACTGAGGAAAGGGAAAGTGTCTTTTAGCAAGACAGCAGGCGTAACCTGGAGAGAAGAAGGTCAGAGCTCTTTGGAACATATCGTCTGCAACAACCTGCTCAGAAAACGTTTCTGCAAACTCCTGTTTGCAGCCGTCCAGAGAAACGTACACCAGGTAGATCTTTGAATTGGACCGGCAGCCCATTAACACCTTGTCCTCAGAGAGCAGTAGGTTTGCCTGGCCGGCAGCTTTCTGCATTTCCCTCACCATGTTCTTAGCTTTTTCCTTTTTCCAGAGATAAAGCTCAATAGCCAGTCCACATGGAACAGAGCAGAAACTAAAAAAAATGACCGTCCAAAATCTGCGGTTCTTTTCATCATCAGGTGGACCAAGTATTAAGAACACTGAATAAAATGTATAAAGTAGACCCATTATTGTAAGAATCAATACACCACCAATTTGTTGCCTATCCCAGGACGGCTTTGCTTTATCAGAGACCCTGTTGATGAGCTCCACAGCCTCTCTGTACTTGTCGTGGTCCTCAATGATCAGGCGCAGCTGGTCTGGTACCTCCATGTCACTAAACCGACCACAGTCCCATGGTTTTAGTCCCTCCTCGTTGACAGCAGTCAGAGGCTGCAGGGCCTTCCCGTTGTACAGTGAAGGAGGCTGGAAGGGCACCACAGTGGACCCCTGAAGCTGCTGGTTGGGGGTGCAGAGCACCTTGAGCAGCTTGTTGTTGAAGTCGGGGTCGTTGGCCTCCAGGTAGGTGAGGTGGCAGAGGTGGAGAGGAACAGAGACTCCGGGCTCCAGCAGCACTGGGACGATGGGTTTCCTCTCCAGGCAGTCTCTGAACAAAGACATGTTGGCCTCCAGGAGACACCAGCGACTCCTCACGAACTCTGGGCTGAGGACCAGCAGGACCTTCTGGCTCTGCTGGATGCAGTCGGACATGTTCTCCAACACGGTGCGGCCGGGAGTGAAGTCCCGCTCGTAGTAGCAGACCTGCAGGCTGCAGGACTCCAGCTGGTGGATGAGGGAGTGGGTCCACTGGTAGTCAGTGCTGCTGTAGCTGATGAAGACATGGTAACTCTCAGCATCTCTCAGGGTGGGAGGAGCATAAGAGGAAGGAGGCAGAGAGACAGCAGGCTGAGGCTGAGGGTCTGCAGGCTGCAGTTCAATTGGTCCATCATCTATGACAACACTAAAGGGAGAAGAAAATATATTTAAAAAAAAGTTTCTCTTTTAAAGATTTCATAGCCATATTTTCTCTTTGTAGTCACGCTCCAAAGGTCAGTAAAATTTAAAGGTTATCAGCTGCTCAGCGTAAGATTACCTTTAAATCATTTCAGCATTTTTCTTTTCATAACAAATTGAATATAATCAAAACTTGTGTTCCAAGTGGAAAAAAAGTCATTTTTATATTTGCTTTTTAATGAATGTATTGTGGATTTCAGAGCCCTTGATTATGTAGAGTGAAATGAACAGAATGTATGTCGCACAAAATGAAGAAATTACCAAATTTTATTGAGAAGGAGGAGAAAGAAACATTTTGATCATTTTATATAAACACTAGCTTAGCAAGCACATCGTTCTCAAGTGAAGCGAATCACAGATGTTGCAGACCCTTTGTAGATCCTCTGTGTAAACAAAATGTATTGGATACTGTCTCCTGAACATAAGTTTATATCTTGTTAAAGTCTTACATTCACATTACAAATAAAGTAAATTTAAAACCAGATAAAAGCTCCTGAAAGGCTTCCTGATAGTCCCACATGCAATAGAAACTACAAATGACGTGGTATACTGAAAAATGATACTGCAGAATAATTAGCAGTTAAACGACTCAGTGCTGCTCCAGATATACAGTAGGTGGCTGATTAATTATAAAGATATAATCAAATCAGCTAAAATTACTGACAGTTTTAACGATCCATGATGTAAAACAATCATAAAAAGTGCAATTAGCGGACTGAAAAGTTCATCAGTGAAAAAATAAAGCTAGAGGACGTGCAGGCCTCGATGAAAAGCATTGATCTTACTAAAAATAAAAGAATCCTGCTGCTCTTTTTAAGAATTAAACTTTAATCACACTCACATGAAAACACAGTTCACAGCAGTGTGTGTTCATACCTGTTCATATTCCTGTATTTTTAAGCAAATTTACTGAAGAGTAACCGTAATGTGTGGATTATCAAAAATTGAAAGTAAACTCCGGAAGTAGAGAATGCAAAACATCCTCACTTCTGCTTTCCGTTTGTTAAAGGCACAGTATCTGCTCACACGTCTGAGGGGCTTTTTACCTCCATGGATGAAGTTACTGTGCCTTTAATGGCCGTCAGTGGCTCACAGTGGAACAGACTTTACACATTGAGTGGGTGAGTTTTTTTCATACAGTAAAGACAAACACGGGCACTTTTATTCCCATTCATCTTCTCTCAGCTGCTGGGAGACGTACTGACAGAAACACACCCCTCCCTCCAGGTGACCAGTGGATCTGCGCTGAGGAAAAGGAAAGTGTCTTTTAGCAAGACAGCAGGCGTAACCTGGAGAGAAGAAGGTCAGAGCTCTTTGGAACATATCGTCTGCAACAACCTGCTCACAAAACGTTTCTGCAAACTCCTGTTTGCAGCCGTCCAGAGAAACGTACACCAGGTAGATCTTTGAATTGGACCGGCAGCCCATTAACACCTTCTCCTGAAAGAGGAGTAGGTTTGCCTGGCCGACAGCTTTCTGCATTTCCCTCACAATGTTCTTAGCTTTTTCCTTTTTCCAGAGATAAAGCTCAATAATGAGCCCAAATGGAACAGAGCAGAAACTATAAAAGGTGACCGTCCAAAATCTGAGGTTCTTTTCTTCAGGTGAACCAAGTATTAAGAACACTGAACAAAATGTATAAAGTAGACCCAGTATTGTAAGAATCAATACAGCACCAATTTGTTCCCTATCACAGGACGGCTTTGCTTTATGAGAGACACTGTTGATGATCCTCACAGCCTCTCTGTACTTGTCGTGGTCCTCAATGATCAGGCGCAGCTGGTCTGGTACCTCCATGTCACTAAACCGACCATAGTCCCATGGTTTTAGTTCCTCCTCGTTGACAGCAGTCAGAGGCTGCAGGGCCTTCCCGTTGTACAGTGAAGGAGGCTGGAAGGGCACCACAGTGGACCCCTGAAGCTGCTGGTTGGGGGTGCAGAGCACCTTGAGCAGCTTGTTGTTGAATTCGGGGTCGTTGGCCTCCAGGTAGGTGAGGTGGCAGAGGTGGAGAGGAACAGAGACTCCGGGCTCCAGCAGCACTGGGACAATGGGTTTCCTCTCCAGGCAGTCTCTGAACAAAGACATGTTGGCCTCCAGGAGACACCAGCGGCTCCTCACGAACTCTGGGCTGAGGACCAGCAGGACCTTCTGGCTCTGCTGGATGCAGTCGGACATGTTCTCCAACACGGTGCGGCCGGGAGTGAAGTCCCGCTCGTGGTAGCAGACCTGCAGGCCGCAGGACTCCAGCTGGTGGATGAGGGAGTGGGTCCACTGGTAGTCAGTGCTGCTGTAGCTGATGAAGACATGGTAACTCTCAGCATCTCTCAGGGTGGGAGGAGCAGAAGAGGAGGGAGGCAGAGAGGCAGCAGGCTGTGGCTGAGGGTCTGCAGAGGAATGAATCGGCTCCATTATCTAAAGAGAAGACAGAGGTGAGAACATCACAAGAATTAAAATGCACTACAAAGATCCGTTTTAGTACAGCTACAAACTTTTATCAGTCATAAGAGTCTCTTAGCAGTATTGTTTTGTACGCGACGGATTCTCATGAACAGTTTTCTGACATGTGTGATCTCTGTTTTAAAGATCAAAATCATTGATTTTCAGTATGCTGTTAATGTAAAATGGTTAGTTTAAGTACATAAAAATACTCACTAAATATTAGGGGGGAAAACTACAAATCCCATTACTTTTCAATGGAAAACTACAAACCCTTAATGAGAACAGCCTGTTGTATGAGGTATTTACTACCTCAGAGTATGGAAGACATATTAAGGTTCAAATTATAATCCCTGGTGCTGCACAATATCAACACCTGTAGAAATCTATATACAGAAGTTTAAACCAGAGAGGTGATTATTCTTTGTGAATTGATCTTTATCAAAAATCTATATCTGTATTTCTTTTATCCATTTCTTTTGCTGGACAGGTTAAAAAAGTGGCAAAAACATGGCACTGGAAATAAAACATGTTATAAAATATATGTTGCTATTGTTTTAAAATTCTACCAAAACTGCATTAAAGTGATTTTAAACTGTATATATCCACAGTTTATTGGCTACATATAACCAAGACTCTTTCAGTTTTGTTTTACCAACCTGTTCCAGCAGCTTACTTATTACTCATTGCCCAATCACCACCCACAGAATTTAAACCAACCTTTAGTGAGCCTTTGTATCATTTTAAGATTTTACATCACTGACCTTTATTCTGTCTGCCTGGTTGTGCCTGCAAAAACCAGATCGACCGACCAGCTAATGTCCCATTGTGAAACATATAGTGCTTACATAGAATATAGCAAAAACTAAAAAATTTAATAGAATCGCCAACTACAGTCTCCAAAATAAACATCGTTGGAGTCCATACCAATTAAAACCACACCACCAAAACTGAAGATCAGAGTTCAGACAATATTGATATAAATGTTCTCTTTTCTTAATCCTTTTGTTGTATTCTGTCATATAAAAAAAAAAGCTGAGCTAAAATCATCTCATACCTGTTCACTCTGAAGGCAGTTCACCAATGACTCAACAACAGTATAAGGAAGCTGGAAAAATGAAAAACAACACACTGCTCTGTCTTTAAAGGCATACACTGTATTGTCTTGTACTAATGACTTTATAATATGAGCGCTGTCGGTGCAGTGACTGTACCTTTAATAAAAATAACTCTTGGCTTATACATCTACCTCACCCTGCATGCTTGAACCTGTCAGCCTGGTTGTTGATAATCCAGTGTTACCAGAGTGAACAACACCAGTTTTATTCAACACTTTCACTCTCATGTAGTGTGAAGATCATCAACATATTGTTTATAATTACTGACCACTATGTAACAAGCTAAAAATACCTGTCAGTGTAGATACATAATATAAATGGTAAATAAACGACATGTCACACTATCTTTAAGAAACAAAAGCGTATTAGTATTTTCCTTCCTTGTTTATTTCTTCGTAGCCTCTGAATTGCCTTTTCTGTTTAGGTATCATTTAACATAATCATTTTTACATTTGTGGGGACATTGGATCTCATTTCAGAAACGAACTTATGTAAAAGTGGGTATACGGTCATTTCTACACAAGGTTCGGGATTCATCAATTTGGACGTAAGCGAAACATACGATCAAATCTGACAACAGGTCGTAACTCTGTCTGAATGCAAGTTTGAGTTGGAGAATTGTTATTAGACTTGTATATCATCCTCTGAAGATGATGCTTGGAGCAGAAAAAACTAGAAAAGCACTTGCAGAGCGCAGACCTCCTCCAAGGCAATAGGGTCAGTTTGGCAATACCAAATTGCACACTCGAAGGATTATATTGAAAGCATGTATTTTGGGAGCACACTGGCATTGAAATATTTCATCCACTAGATGGCGGCAGTTAGTGAAGGCAATATGGTCACTCATGCAATAAAATGAATTTGCAATATAAATTCCTGATGATGTTCTGGATCACCAATCACCACCAAAATCTAATCACCCGTTCCTCGTCCCAATACACACATCCAAAAATTTCATCCAAATGTTGATGTTTTAAAAAATATATGGCAAATGCATTTATATGACATGACCCAGAAGACCTTTTAGCCAAAATGTACAACCCCAATTATCAAATTCTAATAATTATAATCCGATTATTACCCCAATTACCAAATTATTGCATGAAGTTAAAAGCTGTCAGTGGCTCATATGCCTCAGAAAATATACATTCACTTAGTGAGTTTTTATTAAATAGTAGACAAACATGTTAAAACTCATAGAGAGCAACAGATAACTGAAGGTGTGAGATGCAGAAACCATTCATTGACAAATTAGTTTCAATAAAATGGGAAGTTTCCTGCATGCACTCATGGCTGAAGAGAACACATAACATGGGAATCTGTGAATAGAGGAAATACACACAGGAAGGTAGATAAAGTATTTATATACAGAGCATGAAATAAAAAACGAAAAAATAATTTCTGTACATGTTTGTAAACATACATTTAAAAAAATGTCCCTTTACACTTTGCACTATTGTTATAAAGCCTTGGAGATCAGCATTATTTAATAAAAGCTAAAGATTTCCATCTCTGTCTATTGTAGAAATTCATTGATATCAATTAAAATGAATCACCCTTTGCATCATTTTCCTTGTCTTTGGACACAGCAGCAAATATTTGTCTCAAATAAAATGACCTCATTGCCCCCAGAATTTTGTCAGATACTTCAGTTCATTGTTTCCAAGTAAGTGAGTGGAAGTTTTAATGAAGTGAACTTGAATTATTTATTTTTTATTACATAATCTGAAATTTCTTCAAAACTGTTGCGATTGGGTCAAGCCGAGAATGCAAATCTGTCACTCAATTCAGCCTGAAATATAAACAGCAAGTGAATTTTAATGTAATGGCAAACAAACAAATATCCTTGACACCTGTATTGATACCTCATGTTGTTGTCACCCACATTTTAGCAATGTTGTACATTTTCTTGGACTAAATTAAACTCAAGTTTAGGGCAAACAAAGGCCATAAACAGGGAACGTCATACTTTGTTGGGGTTGGGCAATTCCTATACCCATCGGTCTGCACTCAGCTGCTGGGAGACGTACTGACAGAAACACACCCCTCCCTCCAGGTGACCAGTGGAGCTGCGCTGAGGAAAGGGAAAGTGTTTTTTTGCAAGGCACCAGGCATAACCAGGTGAGAAGAAGACCAGAATTCTTTGGAACATATCGTCTGCAACAACCTGCTCAGAAAACGCTTCTGCCAACTTCTTTTTGCAGCCGTCCAGAGAAACGTACACCAGGTAGATTTTTGAATTGGACCACCAGCCCATTATCACCTTCTCCTGAAAGAGGAGTAGGTTCGCCTGGCCTGCAGCTTTTCGCATGTCTCTCAAAAAGCGCTTTTCCTCTTTAAACTTCCAGCCAGCAAGCTGAGTAATAAACCCCAAGCCTACACAGCAGACACTAGAAAACATAAGCCCCCAAAGAATGATATTCTTTTTCTTGGAAAAAGCTGTTATGAACATCATAAGCGTATATGTAAATAGACCTAACATGGAACAAAAAACTATCATAATGGTTAAAATCATTAGTATTATAAACCATTGTGGGAGTGCATCATTTTGAGAGACCCTGTTGATGATCCTCACAGCCTCTCTGTACTTGTCGTGGTCCTCAATGATCAGGCGCAGCTGGTCTGGTACCTCCATGTCACTAAACCGACCACAGTCCCATGGTTGTAGTTCTTCCTCGTTGACAGCAGTCAGAGGCTGCAGGGCCTTCCCGTTGTACAGGGAAGGAGGCTGGAAGGGCACCACAGTGGACCCCTGAAGCTGCTGGTTGGGGGTGCAGAGCACCTTGAGCAGCTTGTTGTTGAAGTCGGGGTCGGCGGCCTCCAGGTAGGTGAGGTGGCAGAGGTGGAGAGGAACAGAGACTCCGGGCTCCAGCAGCACTGGGACGATGGGTTTCCTCTCCAGGCAGTCTCTGAACAAAGACATGTTGGCCTCCAGGAGACACCAGCGGCTCCTCACGAACTCTGGGCTGAGGACCAGCAGGACCTTCTGGCTCTGCTGGATGCAGTCGGACATGTTCTCCAACACGGTGCGGCCGGGAGTGAAGTCCCGCTCGTGGTAGCAGACCTGCAGGCCGCAGGACTCCAGCTGGTGGATGAGGGAGTGGGTCCACTGGTAGTCAGTGCTGCTGTAGCTGATGAAGACATGGTAACTCTCAGCATCTCTCAGGGTGGGAGGAGCATAAGAGGAGGGAGGCAGAGAGACAGCAGGCTGTGGCTGAGGGTCTGCAGAGGAATGAATCGGCTGCATTCTCTAAAGAGAAGACAGAGGTGAGAAAATCACACAAATTATAATGCACTACAAAGATCCATTTTAGTACAGCTACAAACTTTTATCAGTCATAAGAGTTTTGTCCCACAGTCTGTTAGCAGTATTGTTTTATATGGTTGTGCCAGGAAAAACTAGATCAACCGACCAACTAACGTCCCATTGTAAAGCATATAATGTATATCAATGATGGTAGACTGAATATAGCAAAAACTAAAAAAATTAATAGAATCACCAACTACAGTCTCCAAAATAAACATCGTTGGAGTCCATACCAATTAAAACCACACCACCAAAACTGAATATCAGAGTTCAGACAATATTGATATAAATGTTCTCTTTTTATTAATCCTTTTGTTGTATTCTGTCATATTTAAAAAAAAGCTGAGCTAAAATCATCTCATACCTGTTCACTCTGAAGGCAGTTCACCAATGACTCGCCTACAACAGTATAAGGAAGCTGGAAAAATGAAAAACAACACACTGCTCTGTCTTTAAAGGCATATACTGCATTGTCTTGTACTAATGACTTTATAATATGAGCGCTGTCGGTGCAGTGACTGTACCTTTAATAAAAATAACTCTCCGCTTATACATCCGCCTCACCCTGCATGCTTGAACCTGTCAGTCTGGTTTTTGGTAATCCAACCTGACCAGTTTTATTCAACACTTTCACTCTAATGTAGTGTGAAGATCATCAACATACTGTTTATAATTACTGACTACCAAATAACAAGCTATCAGTGTAGATACACATGTAATATAAATGGTAAATAAAAGACATATCACTATCTTCAAGAAACAAAAGCTTTTTAATATTTTCAATGAATATTTGAATGAATTTAGGCTACAAAACCACTGATCTAGGTTCAGGGGGAAAAAATCCTGGTAAGGCGTTAAAAAAGACATTTAAAAAGACTGAAAAAACATCGACATCTGTTCGACCCATGTACCACCCATACCTCCTGCCCAGAGCGCAAATTCCGCCATTTAAACTCTGCGTCACGTCATTTATTCTCACTGCGGCCACTAGAGGGCGACAGAGGACGGTCTCAAGACTATTTTGCTGCTTGGACAAACGACTTATGGGGTCATTTTTGAGAGGACCCAAGTCTACATGATCATTCTTACACTCTGATTAGCAAGATATGAACGATTGATAAGATGGTATGATAAGATGCTTTCTGCGCTTTGGTCTACGCTGGTTTCCACGTTTGTCTGATAAATGAGGGCCGATGACTCTTAAGGAGCGCTGAGATAACGTCTGGGCTTACTGTATCAGTTCTGTTGACGTGTTATTGTGACTTAATGTCCTTCTCTGTGGTGAACTGGGCTTGTTAAATTGCTGTGTAGCGACTAGAAATAGCAGCAGACTCTGGAATTTGAGGACAGCCAAAATATAACTCATAAAAAAAATAAGAAAACTTCATGATTCATACTGTCTAATACGAGGCAGTGGTGACTCTGGAGAGAAGGGAAGTGACCCAATAAAGCTCAGTAAGCAAGAGCTGTCTGTGCAAGTGACCTAGGGCCCTTTTAATATCTGTGAGATATAGAAAACGAGGGGGAATTTCATTCATCACACCCACCTTCCCTCCCCGCTAACATTACAGGAACAATTTAGAGGAAAGAAAATGTAACAGAGCCACATCTCCTCTGATTTGAGTCCACAAATTAGGTTCCCGGAATCATTACAAGGAAGCACAAACAGAAAATATGAAAGGCCTCAGGGGTGTTTTTTTTTCCCCTTCCATGTCCAGCTTCAAGTGCTTTCATACAGACTGGTGACGACTTCTAATCTCTCAGTGACAGACCCGAACATGTGCCTCGAGGTGAAGAGGAAAGCTGCTCTAACAATGTAATGTAGCTGTAATCTAGAACAACATCTGCTGCGCTCTTGATGCACCCAGGCTGGGGGAGCACGGAGCGGACAGGATGCTGAGCGCTTTGACACCCTTCACTCAACCCCGACCGCGGTCTGGAGTGTAAGTCGCTTCACCGTGCAGCCACACATGGATTCAAATTTGCTTTATTATACATACATTTTGTACAGAAACATACTGACTGGAAAATGTTTGCATATCCACAGATTCTGGACTTTTCAATGAGGTTGAGATACTAGATGTTAGATGTATTTTTAAAGAATATCTTAGTGGGAAGTAATTTACTTTTTGTGAAGAAAACCAGAGCTGACACAACATATTATTAGGGAATATTTATAGATTTTTTTTTTACTTTCAACAGACTTCCTGGGAAAAGTTAGCAAAAAGTCTACCCCTTGTGTGAGATGCACGTCATTAACCGTAGCAACTCTAGTGAATCCAAACTAAATGGATTTTTCTGCAATTTAATTGCAATAAACGGATCAAAAGTATGCAGACGTGTAAGAATTCTGAATTCATGCTTTGTCAGGTCTTTCTGCAAGACAACATCGACAACAGCAAGCAAACGGAAAAAGTCTTTTACTGTGATGTGATTTCTGAGTGGAGTTTGGCAACCACTTACTGCACTTTTTTAGTCCTTTTTAATATTCCATATGCACTGAACCGTGTCATATAAATAGCAGCTCAGCAAAGACAGCACATGACAGCTTTGAAATTGAATAATTACTTATAAAAAAAAAAAGTTTCTTCTGACATGAAAGTTCATGAATACCATCTTAGTTTCCATGAATATACTGAACCTGCAGCAAACATCTCCACATGTCATATTCTACACTCAAGCAGTATTTCACAAATGTGCACAAATCATAATTCATAGTTTTTTTCTTTTACTTGGCTGTGACAAAAGCATTGCAACTATTTATAAGTTGTGACAGATTCAGGACAGGTGGATGGGTAATGGGAAGATGGAAGAGGCAGTGGAACTCGCTGCGTATGTGCCTCCAGGTTTAGGCATTACACATTACAGCGTCTGAGCCGGGAGGATGAAAAATGTAACTCGTCTCGGCTTCTTTTGTCACCACATCTACCTGCTGAACATAGATTTGCAGTCATGGCTGCTGTCTGCTCTTTTTCCCCCTCTGTCTTTGTTTATGTACCAGCTGAGACCTAATTAATCATCTCCTCATGCCTTGGCAGACATAAGTGACCTGGCCAGCCTGTCTGCATGATTAATGGAGCACAATCATGACGCCTGTGTGTATGTCTGTTTGCACAGGCATGATCCATGTGGATTTATACTATATGCATATACGCATGCAAGCATGACTGAGCATTGAAATATCTGTTTACAGATGAAACGATGATCTGTTCACACATTTTTAATGCCAAATGTGTCGTGTGTGTCTGTTTGAATGTCAGTCTGTTGGCCTGCAGAACCAACATTTGGTCCAGGCTGCAAAATGTCAAAAACTATTTGGATTGACTTAATAAAATTAATATTGTTAGTATTTGCCTTTAGCTCAGTGCATTGCTTTGACTTACAGAGCTGCATGGCCATAGACTCTGACCTGTTTAAGACAGACATACATTATATATATATATATATATAGTAATATATAGTAATAATCATAATAATAATGCAAAGAAAAATAACAATAAAAGTATTAATAATACCAAACCTTATTTGTTTAGCACCTTATATATATATATGCAGTTCAAATCACTTTACAATAGAAACAAAACAATAATATGTGGATAAAAAAACAGGCAACACAAGGGCCGACAACAATTTAATAATAAAACCCTAAAGAAATTAATAATAATAGTAATAATAATATTTTAAGTACTTTATTTATGAATTAGAAATATTAAATAATTTAGTTAGATTAAAATATGTTAAAAGGTGGATTCAATTTTTTTTTTAATTCTAAAAATAAATTTTGAGCTGTTCCTCAAAACTCTCAACTGAAATTTCTTGTCTAATTGTCAAATTATTTTGTTTGAATCATCTTATAATCAACATATCCGTAACTCAGTTTTTATTAGCACTGACCTGTATGAAAAGGGTGAAGCAAATAACGATTGATTCATTAGTTTTAGCTCATGTACTTTGCAGGATTTTGTGTTGGAATGATGAGCGCTTGAGTTAAAAGAGGGTTTAAATGTTCAAATGGCATCGATGTCAGACACTGAGGAGGCCACAGTGTGAAGGTTTAAAGCCTTTATTACTGACACGATGTTCCTCTCAGGAGAGTCATTTCTTCCAATACGCAGCTAAACAAATTACAAAGACATCTGAGGCAACTGGGTCATCAGAAATAAGCTTTGTGTGTACATAGGATGATAAGACTGCATTATCATATCAAATCCCTCGACAAACACGGTATATAATCACTGCCAATATTTAGTTTTCCTCTCAGTGCATAATCAGTCACTTGGCCCAGATCTTGGACTTTATTTCACAGACAATAGATTGAGCAGGTTTGAAAAAGGCCCTGGAGCAGCACTGTGTTCTATCTATATACAATGAGTAAAGAAAGAGCCGTTTTTTAAAGAGTAAATGAAGAGCAGGAAAAAGAAAAAAGGAACCTCATAGATAAGGATCCTCTGACGAAGCAGTGGCAAGTCTTAAAAGAGTTCGGGAAAGGTTTTCTTGCTTGACAGCTGGATATTTATCTTTTTGCAGTCTGGATTTCTCTGCACACACACTGAGAAATGTGTTTTTCATTTTTTGAAGCACTGAAATTTCCAGGAAGGCTTAAGGGCAAAGAAAAGAAAAAGACATAAAAGAAGGATATGAAATCAAAGGGCTCTTACTAATGCAGATAACCTGATTGACAATACGCCGTTTTTCATTCCACTGCAAAGTTTGTGCAAGGACAAACTTTATGTGTCTACTCAAGTCGCTCCAAGTCGTAAGTCACTCCGACCTGAAGAGAATAACCACCAATCAAATCACACTCATGCTAATTCTCTAAAATAATCCAACTTCCAGACAGTGCAGAGCCGATATTGACGAGTAAACCAAGGGCCAGTTTGATCTGTGACATAATAGCGGTAGCCAGACAGGAAAGCTAATGAACACTTCTGCTTTGTGTTTGTTCAGTGTTCCCATTTTGTTCATTGGCGTATATCCTGTGCAAATGCATTATGGCAAACTGTGTTGACACTGAAAATACAGGAGACGAGGGACGAGTTTTATAATAGGTCAGCTGAAGGTGCCACAGCACCGACGGGTCTCCAAAGAGTTCATCAAGTTGTGTCTTATAGTTTAAATACAGTATATGTGGCCGTAAATAATTACTTTTACCATGATAATAAAGATTAAAGGAGGGGACAGTGAAAAACATATTACTGAGGGCTGTGGGTACTTTTCTTTCTTTAGTTTTTAGGTGTTTTTTTATATGTATTCTTATTATACATACATGTTGTAAAAAGGTTTTAAAAAAGGCTGCAGTTTTGGGAATTTATGCTACAAAACCACTGACCTAGATATAAAAATCTTCCTGATGATGAGTTATAAAAGACGGTTTAATAAGTAAATAAATGTACGTAAATGACAAAAGTGAAGCCGTAAAAAAAGTTACGTAAAAAAACGTAAGTAACAGACTTTCACCCAGGAGAACGAAGTTCGTGTCCCGTGTGAAAACAAAAGTAAATGACTTTAAATGTAACTTTCATTTTCTATGTGACTTCCATGGCTTGTGAATTGTGTTGTTTCACATAAATTATGTTGTTTACATAACTTACCTAACTTACGTTTTTTATAACCCTTAACACAAAGTTTCTTGATCAGAGGTTTTGCAGCATAAATTCATCAAACTGCTGCCTTTTTTGATGCTGATACTTTTACTGAAGTAAGTTTTGAATGCAGGACTTTTACTTGTAGTGGAGTAATTTCACAGTGTGGTATCAGTACTTTTACTTAATT
>CAFUXE010000200.1:416191-470721 GCA_903364295.1 Serranus cabrilla
TTATAAAAGACGGTTTAATAAGTAAAGAAATGTACGTAAATGCCAAAAGTGAAGCCGTAAAAAAAAGGTATGTAAAAAAAACGTAAGTAACAGACTTTCACCCAGGTTTGTGTCCCATGGGGGAAAAAAAGTAAATGACTTTAAATGTAATTTACATTTTCTATGTGACTTCCATGGCTTGTGAATTGTGTTGTTTCACATAAATTATGTTGTTTACATAACTTACCTAACTTACGTTTTTTATAACCCCTTAACACAAAGTTTTTTGATCAATGTTTTTGCAGCATACATTCATCAAAACTGCTGCCTTTTTTGATGCTGATACTTTAACTGAAGTAAGTTTTGAATGCAGGACTTTTACTTGTAGTGGAGTAATTTCACAGTGTGGTATCAGTACTTTTACTTAATTAAGGGAATTCATATTTTCCACCACTGCTTACAGTGTCTGGCTCCACCTCTGGACTGCTGCCTCCATCCTGAATCCAGAGTAAGCAGGTTGTGCATGTGGTGTTTATTTTTTAATTGAGGCGGGTCAAAGTGTCATCTGGAGCTCCACATATTACATTTTAATAGCCTTCAGGTAGACGTGTGGCTGTGATGAGCAACATAATGCGATGAGATTGTAAAAGTTTAAAAAGTAATCTCCCTGCTGAGCCCCAGACAACAATAAGTTTACTCTGAGGTGAACTGACGGGGAGAGCTCTGTATCTAAACAGATGTGATAAGCCGTGACTGTTACAGCGTCTAATGCTCCCAACAATAATAATAATCCTTCTGATCCCACCCCGGGGCCAAGTGTGCCAAAAAGTCTCATTGCCCCCCTCCTGCTTCGGCGCCAGTAATTCCCAAAGACATTAGTTCTTTATTGATTCTGTGATTTGTAACAATTAGCTGGATTGTTTGGTTTACAGCAGTGTCATTAGAGGAAAGTCCTACACTGTCGTCTGCTGACCTTTATTTAAAGGAGCAGTGTTGGTGCTTGTATGTACTGTGTTTTGGTAAAAAAAATCAGCTTGGTTTGGACTGCCTCTGCTGTGACACTGGTTATCTGAGGGAGTGTGGAAAAGGGAGAGTTATCTTTTCATGCCATGCTCTGGTTTCTCCTTGGCCGTGCGTTACATGCCCTCAGTTGCAGTGACCCTGACTCTCATTCAGCTGCTCACCTGTTTCCACTTCACTTGTCAGTCATGCAGGAAATAACCGGACGACTTCCCACTCATTCCCTGCAAGATTGTCGTGATCTGTCTGTTCTGTTCGGTCTTCTTCCAGCCACCTGAACCCTTATCTGTACCTGAACCCTTATCTGAACCAGCCTGTTAGCTTGATGCCTCAGACCAGCCCACTTTAGTTCACAACCTCTTATAGTGAAGTATTATAAGTTCATCATACCGTATTGGTTCAAATATAAGGAGGGTTTTTCCCCTTGACATATGTCCAAAAAAAAGTGTCTCATATTCGGAGTCGTCCTATAATCAGGACAATACGTTTTTCACTCCATGATCAATCTGTTAATAACAGAACTATTTCAACCAACGTGATCTCATAAAAATTACGTGAAATGACCACAATGTCTCAACATCGCATAGCACACGTCTTTATACATACACGTACAGTTCACGGTTGTAAAAAAGGCTGTAGTTTCTGTGACTACAGCTACTTTAGGCTACAAATCCACTAACCTATAGGTTTAGGGCAAAAAACTTCCTGGTAAATGCCAGAAGAAGCCACAGAATTTCCGTAAAGAAAAAAAAAACTTGATTTGCAAACCGTGAGCCACAGAAGTTACGTGAATTACGCAAACAACATAAGTTACGCAAACAACGTAAGTAACGTAAAAATACAAAACACCAGCCCTCTAGGCCCCAAAACAAGGGGAACTTTCCAGTTTCTCCCAATTAGCAACTCTGGACTTGTGCCTGCCTATACGCCTATGTATCTGTACTTCTTCAACAAACCACTGAACCCGTTCCGACTCCCTGGATTATTTGCATTCAGGATATTTCCCTGGTGGTTGATGTCGCCTCCACCAGCAGAGATGAGGTGCAGCTCAGCTCACGTCTTTCTAACGCCACTCCACCAAACGCTTTCATTAGCAACCTTGTCGTCTTCAGCCCCAACCAGTGCTGACATCACTTCAGGTCATCTATCAGATTTCAGGCTTTTCCTTCTGGAGCCACAAAAGGCTTGATCAGCTTTTTTCACAGACTCCCCAGGAGCTGTGAACAGACTTCGATGTGTTTTCCTTTTGCATCTTGTGGTTGTTTGTTTCGGAAATGTTTACACACTAACATTTTCTGATTTGGGAATTGAAGCGCAGCAGTGCTTGCAGTAACCAGCTCTGTGATAATGAGAAACAGGACAGATTTCATCTCAAACCCCGAGACATCACTGTGTGCCTCTCCAGAGGGTTCCTTCATTGTTTACTTCAAGTTTTTACAAGTTTTTTTGTTTTGTCTTGTCTTCGTAGAGAGCCTGGGTCAGGAAGCCTCTGACGCCCCTGTGAGACATTAAACTCAGACTTGACGTGTCTTGATTACTGCCTGATCTCAGTCACCAAACTGTACGACAGTCAGCCAAAATCATTTTAAACCATCTATCAGAGGACTGAAAGTCAAGCTGGGACTATTTTGTTGCACCTGCAGGATATTTATTAAAATATTAACCACAGTTTTTACATTGTAGCCTTCACATTTCCACTATAAGTTCAAGTAATAGTCTGCAGTTTGAGATGTCGTACATTAACCTGTGGCTACTTGACATTTGCGTGTTCATGTTTCTGTATCAAATCATATTAGAGTCTTGGGCGGTTTGCACACTCAGTGATTCTATCAACTTTAACTTAAATGTCACAATTTAGTTATCTGGTTGAGACCGCAACCTTTTATTATACAAAAGAACGATATCCTCCAGAAATGCTGGAGTCTGCATTACTAAAATGTATTTTTTCTGCAATCTTCAGGCTTCAAATGTCCTCAAATTAAAGTTTAATCAGATCGAATCCAATCAAATTATACTTTCAATAATCAAAACGCAGATTTTGACCAGCAGCAAAATTTAATTGGTACATGCACTGTACCTTTTTTTCTTTTCAGCCGTGTAATCATAGAAGATTGTACAACCTGGGCAATATTCATATCGCCAAACAAAAACAAAAACAAGTGACAACTGCCACTTTATTAGGTACACCTTGCAAGCTAATAAAGTGGCCAGTGAGTGTATATAACGATAGAATATTTTGTCCCGTCCTGAAGGACAGTTAATACAAGGGAATGCATTTGTTTGCATATTTGTTTCTCTCAATAGTATAATCACAAGTTAATAAAAATGATAATTCAATTTGTATCATTTAGTGACTTTATTTCTCATTTTATTAAGCTTAATTTATTTGTTATATATCCAACAGTGTGTGCCGGCATGCACCAAGGATCACTTAAACACAAATTAAAGAGAGAAACACACTGAAAACGTGCTCTGAATAACTGAGACTGTGAGAATAACAGCACATCCTTCTAGATCTCTAGTTTAAAAACACTGTCGTCGGCCCCATCCGTCTGCTCCTGTGTTTAAACGTATTGGCATGAGAAGTGCTTAATTGTCGTGTTTGTATTAAGGTATTAATCCACGAGTACTTGTGCTTACATTTAGCTTGTCATGTGGCGAGACCCACCAGCCTCTAACTATTCAGATATGTAAACTTAACCTGCGTGAACTGAGTGTTACAGGATGCAGTGTCGGAGCGTTCAGACGTTTTTATGAGCTGAACGGTAACATGACGTGAGCATGAAATTAAGATGCTGTGCAGATCTCCAGGGGCTGTAAAAAGCCTCATGGTGGAGCTTTGGATGAGAAAACAATCAGTCCCTGTTTAAGGCTAAGAGAGAAAACCCCAAATCTGACTGTGGGAGTTTAACTGTTGAGGAAACGTGACCCGCACATCATCATCAACTATCCTATTGGGGCTGTCCGGTTCATGAAATATCATGAATGTCCCACACACACTCTTCTCTCTCAGGCCTCTCTGATCTTGTGGTCAATAATATAAACAGCACCATTAATCAGTGACTTGGAAAATAGTTGTAACCAAGCCTGGAGGAGGGAGAGCCGATCTTGACATACATTTGTATAATAATAAAAAACATACAGGCCCCCCTTTTCTTTTTTTTGTTGCAAGTTTTCGATGTAATTCCTAGAAATCATGCATTATAATCTTACAGTAATGCACACATGCTTGTGCTTCCCAGTGCGGCCGCTTTGGGATTTCTTTACATTCATGGTTCTGTCAGCCGGCCCACATGGAACAAATTATCGTGTGGGTGTAGAATCTGTGCAGCATTAGTGTTTAGGCTGTGACCTTACCACCCCGACGGGGAAATAGTGCAGAATGGAGTGATAGGGACTTGGACTTTTCCTTCAGCCTCAGAGGCTGCAGGTGGTGTCAGTGAGTGACAGCAGAGTTGTGATGCGGCAGCTAAAGAGTTAAAATAACACCGACAGCTCAATTACACCGCCATGATTGCGTTGCATATATTTTCTCTAATCTTAAGTAGAAGTGATGTAGCCGCAGCTTTGGCCGGAGGTATTATGGTATTGGGTTTTCCGTACATCTGTCTGTCCCATTCTTGTGAACGCGATATCCCAGGAACGCCGTGAGGGAATTTCTTTAAATTTGGCACAAACATCCACTTGGATGGAAGGATGAACTGAAGGTCACTGTGACCCTAAAAATAAATGCTTTTGGCAATTCTGTAACTCAAGAATTCATACGCTGGTTGCGAAAAATTTCACACTTGTCTAATAAAATAAAGTGAATAAAGTGATTGACTTCGTGGCTATATTTTGAATTGGTTGTACTAATTTTAGGTGCCCACCTTGAAATGGTGTTAACTATATCGATCGTCTGTGCTGTCGAGTGAGAAATGTGTCTAAAGAAGAAGATCTTTTTGTTTTTTTGAGAATTGTACACCATCATGGCTGTATATTATGAGTCTGGACAGATACACAACCCCAATTCCAAAAATGTTTGGTTACAAATTTTCTAATCCTTTGTGTTATAAGTTCATTTGGAAACTGTACAAAGACAAATTATTTATTTGTTTATATGTTTAAACTGCATAACTATGGTTTTTTAACTTAATTCTGAATTTGATGCATTCTGATTTTATTTCACGGTTTGCACAGCGTCCCAGTTTTAACATACACAAAAACTGCACAAATATTTAGTACTGAATCCAAATAATGCGCCAGAATTAAAAGAAAACTGATTGTTTAGGATACTGTATAAAATATAACATAAAGGCCTCACAGCAGTACAAATACTGGGGAAGAGGATCAGGGCCAGGTAGGAGAAAATAAATAATAAGAGGAGGAATATCACCCAAAAAGTTGACTTAATTCAGGACATTTCAACTTTTTTCCTCAACATTTTATTTCAGCTTTATTCTCGTCATTGCGACTTTTTTTTTTCTCAAAGTGCATAATTGAATTTTTTCTTCCTCATCTCATTATTTTTCTGCAAAGTACATTACACTGCAACACAGGAAACCATGAATACAATACGACCAGGGAGCAGCTGTGGCTCAGGAAATCATTTTTTAATCACAAAGTTGACGGTTTAATGCTTTGCTTCTCCTGAGCACCTTACATTGCAGCTCTGCTCCCCTTGTTGTATCAAATGATGCGTGAATGGGTGAATAAGAAGCAATGCACTGTATAAATGCAGTTCATTTTCCATGCATGGTCTGATTTATTTCATATTTAAATATGTTATAAACTGTTATTTGAGGAAAATGTTGCAGTTTAGGTGGAAACATTTGAAAGCAATATTCATGTCATTGACTGCATTAATGACATATACATTTTTTAATTCATCATTGAGGTGTTGACATTATTTAACAGTATATATAACAGTGAAGTTCAGAGAACATCAGAACCTGGTGCTGCTTTTCATCTCGATGTTGTTTTGGCCAAAGCTTCCTTCATGTGAAGCCAAAGAAATGTCATGCGTCATAGAAATGCATGTACAACATGTCTCTGTGAGCAGACTGTAGAAATGTGCAGCGGGACACTTCCCACGATAAATTCTTTAGTGTGTTTTATACTAAGAGGTTCGAATATATTCTGACTTTAAAAGGTACAGGGTGTGTTTCAGCTGAATGATGAGAATGAGGCCTTTTCAGCATATCTTTTACATATTCAGTGTTAATCACCATGACAACACAAGTACCGTACGAATGGTCAACCATTTTTTCCAAATCCAATAAGCTTGCAAAGTATTTGTTTTGTTTTTTAATTGTGTCCTTGGATACGAGCTAATGAAGAGGCCGTCAGTTTTTTGATAGCATCTCATTTGTTCTTATTAAAGCGGAATCATTACAGCGCCTGCTTTCATTTGTTCCCTGCTACATTTTAGTTTTCATTTGGAAAAAAAAGAAGTATGTCTTGTGATAAAAGCGACAAACGAAAACCCAGAGGAGACGAGACCGTCCCTCATCTTCCTGTGAGTCACTGCTGAAGCTGTAATTGATCCAATCAGCTTTTATTACACGTCCAATATGAGAGCTGAGGAGGACAAAGTGTTCATGTTTAACAAGTTTAAAAGTGTTACTGCTCCTGTGCTATTCATACATTATTTTTATGAGTTTCATATTTTTGGGAAGCTATAATGTGAAAGCATACTCAGCCTGGTTTTACCTGCAGAAATGTTGAAAAGTACAAAGATTTGGTAAAGAGATGAAGTCAAACCACATCCTCAAAGAAGACTTTTTTATTCATATAAGCAGGATGATCTGGACCAGTGGTTCCCAATTGTTTCTTGTCTTAAGACTTCTTAAAAAGTAAACAGCAGAGTGATTTTCATTTCATTTAAGTCATTTTTTATTATTCCACAAGAAAAGTCTACAAAATTAACTCCATTCGGCTTTGCAGAAACATGATTGTTTTGAACTTTATTAAGAAAGTAAATGGTGCGAGGTCAGACATCCAAAACATAACATATTATCAAAGGAGACAAATGACAAATTAACATTTTGGAGATAAAGAAAAAGAAACTGAGAGAAAAAACAACTAGATTTCTTTTAAATAATCTACAAGAGAGATCACTAAATAACTGTTTATGTTGATGTATGGTAGACAAACGTATTATTATAACACATATTATTAACACATTTAGAGACTCCACCAACATAATAAAAAAATTAAATAAATAAAACATAAAAATATACAATAAAAAAAAAGCAATCCCATCTTTAAGACTCTTTTAAACAGAGTAGCCAGTGTTCCTTGAAATTCCATATCTGTCCAAAACAGAATAAAATGTGAACAACCATTCAGCAAATGCATCAGTTTCACTAGTGCAAAATGTACATTTTTCATCCATGTCAGTGACTCTTGACACCAGCTTCCTTCTTTCCAATTAAACTGACCTTTTACTAAACCCTTCCTTCTTTCGTTATACTTGTGTGATCAAAATACGGCCCAGCGGGTCATTGGTTTCCAATGGATCTCCATGAAAGCAGTATTGGGTAAAAATCAATGAGAGTGCAGAATGCAAGTATTAGAAATGAATCAGCAGAACTCAGTGTCCTTATTTCTGCAGGACAAAATCGATTTTGCAGGCTGAAATGATGACCAGGCAGATTTTAGCAGCTAGAAAACACTCTCGCTGACTTTCTAACACTTACACACAGCAGTTAGTTTTTGCTTTACTTGTACCAGTTTTTACCAGCTTCTTTACTACTTCAGGACTCAGAAGTAGCCCTTGTTTTTCCCGGTTGATTGACTGGAACAGCTGCAAACGGAGCAAATGGTTCTCTGCAGTGTTGGTAGTGTTTGCCTCAGAACCTGGCTGCCTGTCGTCCATCTGAAAGCACTCTGATGTATGACGTGATGTGCAGAGAAGCGATTGTCTTGTGACCCCCTCAGATTTATCACGTGAGCCTTGATGGGGTCCAGACCCCCAGGTTGTAAACCCCCGATTCAGGCTGGTGTTGAACAGTCACAGAGCAAGCACCATGAGAGAGAAACTGAACCCTCCAGCTTCAACTTTAACTGTTATTTGGAGAAATGTTCTTGATCTTGTTAATGTTCAGTGGATCTTACATAACTGTCTCCTTTTAAAATACCTTTCAGTGCACACTAAAACCCTCAAATCAGCCTTACCAAGAAACACGATGACTTATCGGTTCCTCGTAAGTAATACCATGTGACGCACTTGAAATAAAACCCTCTGAATAGTCATCAAGTAATCCATAACTTTTATTGTCCTCTGTATTGCAATGAAACCAGCAGGTGTCTGGCACAACCTGTTTTCTTAACCAAATCCTAAAGACACATTTTCACAATACTGATGAGTAAGTGTTGGTGAAACACGTTACGGCAGAGACCCGTCAGGAAATCAGAAATAGCTGGTGAGGGGCTAATATTTCACAATACATTTCTGTCTCATAAAAATACATTTTGTTTTATTGGCATGAGAACAAAGGCATGAGCGTGCCTCCTCCAAACAAAGAATACGAGGTGCAAAGCGAGTTAAGACACACACAAGGCTCAGCATCTGGTAAAACAATCATCGTGTCACCACAACTGATCGATGTCACACAACCCGATCAGACCCAGCCGGCACTTACGAGGAAAGCGTAATTCATTGCAGCTTCCACCTTACACGATCAGAAACGCTGTGAAAGAGACGTACAGGAGGACCAATGTTGATTTCACACACTCTGAGAAAAAGCATCAGAAAAATAGTTTTGGCAAAGCTCTTTATAAAAGAGTAGTTCAGTCTCCGTTTGACAGATTTACTGTATCATCATGGAAAATTCTACTGAAGTCGGAGTATATCAGCTACCAGACTGCTGATTAATGTGAGGCTCGATCAAAACCAGATTCAGTTTTGAAATTAACCTTCACAAAAGTTCTGGTACTAATCACGAACAAAAGCACGAAGAAAAAGACACATGTTTGTTTTCTCGGGTTGTCGAAACTTATCGGCAGACTTTATATTTAATCCTTTAATAACTTCAAGCTATTGAGTACATTTAGGGGGTGAGTAAAGGAATGCAGGCTGTCGTAGAGCAGTACTAATAATTAAAGTTACACAAAACAACCGTCACAGGCACATCAGGCGTCTCAAGCTTTAGATTCTCCACATTTTGCCTTCTAACCAGCTTCCTACCTACAGTCCTACCATGGATCACTGTTATGCCCCAGTCTAGGGCACCTAGGACATGACATGAAAAAGCCCCATCTTCCCCATCTCCCAAGCAGCCACAAAAAGATTGTCTCAAAGGTCAAGGAAATATTTATATACAAAGATAAACCAATGAACACAGATATACATTTTAGGCTTCAGGGTGGACAAAGGCCAAAATAACAAACCAAAATGTTGCTATCTGAAAAATAAGAAATCTACCTTAACCTACCTCCCTAACTAACTAAACAGGAGAAAAAGCGATTAACAACCACCCTTACTATTCAAAACTAACATATCCAAAAAACACCTAGTTAAACTTATACAAAAGTGTGACGGTTGGGAGACGAGGAGGACAAGGGGAATGGCTGCTGCCTGCTGCGGCAGCCATCTTGGCTGCTTTTATATCATGTGATTCCGTGGCAGCCAATCACAGCCAGGGCCTGGAAGCTTTCCACCAATCAAACCGCGGCTACTGCAGCTCTTGTAAATTTGAAGTGTAAACATACAGTTATGTAGACTAAACAACAAGCACAGTTATGTTTAATACTTTCTAATAAATTAAAGTTGTAAATCTGACTCTTTTATCATTATAAAATTCTTGACTGATGAAATATAAGCTTTTATATATCAGTTACTAATCCTGTGTTACTTTGAATTCTTGCAGTAAAAAAATAATTTTTCACACATTCCTCCACCGTGAAGGTATAATCCAAAGAAATAAACATAAATATTGATGTATTTGGCAGCTACCTATAACAATACTATTAAAACATCAGTTTACAAATTCTCACACAACTCATGCAGTAAAATGCATGTCTTATATAACGAGTCATATGCTCAGGACTTCCCAACATGTGTATTTATACTCTGAAACCTTTACACCTCCACTTAAACTGTCTCACGCTCGCATGACTGGTGCGCCTGCCAAAGTTTTTTCCAAGAATTCAAGATAACACAGAGTGAGTTATTGATATACAAATGCTCATTTTGAAGATGAAGCATTTAAACTAACCACAGAAAAATATCCATATTTTTTTTTACAATTAATATGTTTTTATTAGATTAGATTTACTTCCAGATTGTTTTAACACGTCTGTTTCATTTGCACAGGAAATTAAATTTTTTTTTAATTATCACATCATAGTTATTTCCTGGCGGTAGGCGAAGTCTGCTTGAATATCACTACATTTTCAATTTCACATCAACAAGCTCAGACAATAAAATGATAAGATTCTGTCTGCATAAACAAACTATTTAATTTTGGCGGAGCAGGAGAAGTTTTTTTTCCACAGATCATTTTTAGATAACAGTGAAGAAATGATTTATTCATTTTTGCCATGGCATCTTAATTTATGGACAGTTGTGGAACAAATAATACAAATAATTTAAATGAAATTCTTATGTCCGCTCTTATCTGTATTTAATAATTTTCACAGTTTGTAGATTTGGAAATCATTTCTAAAAGTTAACTGCTTTGTTTATGGTTTAATGATGACAGCATGCAGGTCTATATTATTATGTGTGATGTTGCGTGTGCACACATTTCTCTGTGCAGATAGACGGATGATCAGCGGTGCATTCCAGTTCTTTTACTGTCAGATAAAGAGCCAAGCTAAGTGGAAACATGCCTCACATGATGACACCAATCTGGCATGCCATCATCTTCACCCATAATCCCTCTTAATCCCACTCAGGTCAAGCATGATTCCAGATGAGGTGACTGGAGGAGACAGCAGCCGTCTTAGCTGCAACAAGCAAGTACAGAGAGGAGTTTGGCTTTCACTGTCTCCTCATCAGGAGGATTTCATGCCCCTCACCTCTCTGTGTGGACCACACAGTGTCGATTTACCCTCATTTATATGATAATTGGACAGTGGAAAGAGCTCCATTTATTGTGGTTACAGTGGGATTTTAACCAGGCTTTCCTCCGACCTTTCTTCCTCTCCCCTGAGCGCCACAGGCGATGTAAATTTATGATATTGTGAGTTTGTTGAGTGAATCCTGGAAACCGTCTCGGTATTACTCAACTTTTTTCGAAACCTGAAACACGCACAAGCCGCGCGGAGAGGCCAAGAAAAAGGTCAGCGCAGGGTTGGCATTGATCATAACTTGGGTCAGCAGGAGGCAAAGACACATGATGTGAGTTACCTGACCTGCTGCTTTGAAAATACAGTAGGTACCGGCTTTCACTCACACTGAGCACGGTCCCAGAAGAAGAAAGCATGTGGATCCTATTGACTACTCAAAATACTTTCATATTTCTGTGCAGCTGTTCACGTGTTTCCTTTTTTTTTTGTTTTTTGTTTAACCGATACCAGAGAAAGGGGAGGCTCTCTCATTCACAGCTGCAGTAAACAACATCTTTGCCAAGTTCCTGGCATCATTCTTCGATCTTCAATATTTAGCAATATTTTGCAAGAACCCGAAACACATTGTGTTATTTTTATGTGCTGGCCGAGTTTTGACCTTTTAATCACACTTGATCGTGATCTGCGGAGTAAAACAATGAGGTTATGACAGAGATGGAAAAGTAATTAATTCGTTTTACTTAATTACTGAATCCGAGTCGAATGTTTAAGTATTTCAAAGCTTTTTAAATCATCACAGATAATGATTTTACATGCAGAACATCTATTAGGTTCATTAAATTGATGCATGCTTTAAATGAAGGTACTCTGCAGTATATTAAGTAGTATAATTAGCTCCAACCAGACCAGCTACAATATGAAACTGCTCTGACGCATTAATGAATCAATAATTTAACCTCAGAAAATCCCTTCTGGCTAAGGAGCCCTCTCTGCTTCGAATACAGTGCAGTCAAACAGTATTAGGAGCCTTTTTTCAATGTTTGGGATCTCTACTCAAGCATATTGGATTTGAAGTACAACAATGATTTGACAGGAGGTTTAATTTTAGCTTGTTTTCATTCATGTTGGGTGAAAAGTGGAGTGTCAGCCATCATAACCGTTTATACACATTATCCTCCAACTCTTGGAAAAACAATGATCCTAAACATACAAGACAAGGAAAAGGAAAAAAACGGAATATAAATGAAAAAACTGTGAACTTTTCTTGACAGGCCAAGTCAGTCCCTTGACCTCCATCAAACTGACCGTTTGTTTAACTTGCCAGACCAGAGTGAAGGAAAAGGCCCTTCAAACAAGGGAGAGGATGACTTCATTAAACATGTGATGAAAGCTGTTTTCAAGATGGGATAATCACTGTTTAAACACTGAAAACACTGAAAACAGTTTGGTTTAGGTTAGGCACCAAAATATTTGGTTTAAGATTTGGTTAAAATAACTTGGTTAGGTTTAAAAATGCTTATTTCAGACTTAACTTCCAACAACAGGACACAAAATCACAACGACCAGACAAAACTTGAGATGATAAAACTGGCCTCCACAGGTTTTAACATAATATGCTTCATCACCAAACAGAGAAAAAAAGATAAGATATGACTTCATTTATCCCGTAATGAGGAAATTAAGTTGTCACAGCAGCTCAAGACACAGACATATAGATATAAAAACAGAATAGAGAATATAAAAATAAGACATATTACATACATTCTATACACATTATATACACACATTTCTGCTATTGGCATTTATTATTAATAATATCTACATATCTTTTTTGTTTGCTTGTTTGTTTTCCTGAGAGTACTTTGCATTTTGCACATATTGCACATGGGAGAAAAAATATATTAGCATGTTAAATAGGTTGTTGCATGTAGTAGTATGATGAAAAATGGGTAATATAGAGAGATATACACGGAATAGTATATGGTGGTATATGTAAAAAAATATTGAAAATACAGAAGGCCTAATGTAGGTCTAATGTAATTGCAGCCGCGATGAACGACCTGCAGAAACGTTCTTTTCTACACAGTGGAAACGCACAATGCCTACATTTTTTTTGCGAGCAGTGATATTGCAGATCAACGTCTCTGTGGTTTGCTGGCTGCTGGACTGTGTCTACTGTGCTTCCTGTAAATAGCTGGCATAGATGGATTTCTTCCACATGTGGGGCATTTACATTTCACCAGCTGCTAAAGCAGCTGAGGGGACGAGAGGAATGTCGATGGCAAGAAGAAGCCTCAGTTGGGTCTGAAAACAGACGGCCAGTGTGATCTATCGGCATCATACCGAAGTGCTCGGGGGTGAGAGGATTATTGACTGTGATATTGATTTTATTTTTTTGCGGTCAGAGAATCCTTCAAGTTTTGCTTTGCTAGGTCCTTCAGAAAATCTGGGTCAATCAATACGTCGTCTCTGCTCTGCTGCTGTCACCGCTTCATAGTTTGTTGCATAGATGACACATTTTTGTTTTTTTCTCAATAGTTTCATTGTTGATTATTACAAATTGCGGATTACTCACTTGTTCCATTGAACAATTCATTGTATTCTCTCCAGCTCGATGAGTGTGCCAACTACTCTTTCCCAAAACAGAAATTTGGGCAGCCTGACCCTCATCTGTCAGCTCACAGCGGTGTTCTGCTGAGAGCCGCCCCTCGGTGAATACCAGAGCGATGTCTCGTTATAAACTGTCTTCTGCCATTCCTGAGCCAGCGTTTTAATCCGCTCGAGCTGAATAGTTGCTGACACAAATGTGGAACTTTTGCAATTCACTACCCTCTGTGGATCTTTATATCTGTCTGTGACAATATAGGACTCATTGTGCGCTTTTTTGCCTTGGCCTCCAGTGAAAGTATTTCACGCTGCTCAGGGATCATTCTGTTGACATGAATACTTCCATATGACTATTAGTAATTACAAACAGGCAAAGACGCTGTTTGAACTCAACAACAGTTGACACAAAATTTCAGGGTCTGCAATCACTCCGTACATCTGAAACTGACCAGTTTTCAGAATAAAAGCAGATTACTGACACAGATAAAGTAATATATACACATATGGCCAAAGGTATGTGCACAATGCACGCAAATCTCTGCAGCCAGGTTTAAAATCTGAGTCTTCCCAGAGGAGTGGAGTTCAGATTGTTCAGAAGGTCAATGAGGCAAAATTGTGATCTGTGATATTGGGCTGTATACATAAAAATGGACTTGATGCTGTTTGTGCTTTATAAGGCACCACGGGAATGAGTTCCTAAAACCTGGAAGTAAGTTAGCACTTTAGTGACCTGGGGTTTATATTCTCAAACTTAATGAGAATTTTTTTTTTATGATTTGGTCGTTTGATGCCTGAAATAAGGTCTGTGGTTAACACAAGCTGAAGAGGTGTTTGCATTTTGTTGTGAATTTTGACATTTTTAGGTGTCCCGGTTATTGGAGACATTTGTCTCTCTCACTAGTTTGCCCTTACAGCCTTTAGTGATTTTTTTTCAGTTCAAACTCTGTGAAACTCTTGCAGACTGTGGATTAAGTTAATAAACAATTTATTAAGCGTCAGTTTCACTAGCTTGTCAAATCAGCAGGTTAGCTTGTCGGAGACCGTCTGAAGCTAACGGTAGTGACGTTTGGTGTAGTTAGCTATAGCATAACGTTCGCTTTTTACTTCCGTCGGCCGCATTAACGCTTCAAACGTCATTGAAGTAGCGTTAGTTTGTTAAGATTATCCTGCTAAACAAAAGTCTCAATAGACTCCATGGTGATGCTAACTTACGGGTTGGCCTACATCATTTTGTTTGATACTCTGTTTCTATGTTTGCCTCTTGGCACCATCCTTAATTAGTTTGGCCACCATAGGGAGCCGACAACAACACACATTAACATAGCTGCAAATTGAATGGACTGATTACAACCTACTTGACCTACTAGCAGGCGGACCACCCACTGACACACCCATACTTATGGGAAAGATAACAGCTGTTTACGCCCATCCAATCATGTGATAACATCTAAATCTGGTGGCTGCTGGTACAATGTTTACTAAGCTGCCGGTGTTATTAATGGTTAAATAAGGGGCGCAACAGCTAAATATAACAAATCACAATTTTTCCTCAAGTGTCTTTTTAATCTCTGCAACCTACAACACCCTCTATTCTTAGACCCATGATCTGGGTTTGGAAAACTCCCCCCCAAAAAAAACCATGAACAGGAAAAAAATGGAAGCCGCGTGTTTACATACCTCAGGAAATGTGTCTTCTTAAACAAGCTCTTAAATATATAAACCCTGTGTGTTGGTTTCCTCCAGCGCAGAGACCAGACAAGTGGACAAATAGTATGGAGTCTTATGCAATTTAGGCCAAATAATGTCCAAATATGTCCATTAAATCCTGATGATTAATATACATTTTACAAGGAAATTAGTGTCCGGCGTCATGCCAAACGTATTACTCTTCTATAATTTAAGTGAATGATGCATAAGATTTGAGTGAAAGCTGCTCCAAGTCAAACATGTTATTTCCTCAGTGTGCCTGAGAATGTTGTTTCAAGTACAAAGCAAAATGCCAAACTGTCATTGTTAGTTAGAAATTATATGGATATTCTTTGTGAGACAATAAATATAAACTCTGGTGCCTCTTCAAACTTTACTGAAGTCATTGTTCTTTGAAATGTAAATTTAAATTATTATTGAACAGCATGTTTTGAGGATATTTTGAAACGTGTATCCATGAGAAACAAGCTTTGATTCTCTGTAGTAATAAGGTTAAACCATTTTGGTATTTCCTGGCAAACATAATGTATATATATATATATATATGGGCATAATGTATATATTTTTTACAATAGATGTCCCATTTTTTCCTCTCTTACCGAATTAACCCAACAGCAACATACTCCAAGAGAAACCAGATGACTGAAATTATCTCTTGGATCGACCCTGTCACTTTAGATTTTCACCCTCATTTGACATAAACCACATCTCTCAGTCCCATTTCCCAGCACAGTGTCATACGGTCTTATTCTCAAGTGTTTATTTTTCCACAGCCGTTATATTCCAGAAATTATGCTGTGGTCTTCTTGCAGATTTTTAACTGCATTGAAATCATGAACTAATATGTGAGGATTCATCTTAAGTAAAGAGGGAAAAGAAAACACAACAACTGCAGTTATACAAAGTCTTTTCCAGGTCAGGAAGCACCATTAAATGCCTCTGATGATAATGAAATTTGGCAAGGAGGCTGAAAATCTGAAAACCTGATTAGCATTATGGCCTCAGATGCTAATAAATCTAGTTAATGGAAGCATCAGTGTTTTATGCATGACTACGCTGCACTTCCTGACTATCGACAACACACAAGGCCTAACTGTCAATCAAAATGTCTAAATTAAAGCTGCAGTTAATAACTTTTATTAGAAAAAGAAGTTGGAGTTGAAAAGCTGGGATGTTAAATAACATTAGATATCTTGTCTTTTTTTTTTTGCAAATCGTTGCATCTTGTTTTTTAAAACGTTTTTCACAGCATCACAATTTTTTGGAATCATTCCACTTCAAATTCTGGAGACATATTAAATGACACAAAGCAACTACAAAGAGATAAAAAAAAAAATTACTACAAATCGTCAGAACAAGTAAGATACCCTCAAAAACACAATCAAAATGAGGACAAAGACACACAAAAGCACCAAGAGTTGCAAAACAGCTACTAAGATACACAAAGATATCACAAAAACTCAAAACTACTTTCACAAGTGGCAGAAAATGACTACAAAGGAAACAAAGAAACAACAAAATGATGCTACACCTGTAAGGTTTGTGTCTTGCTACTATGTAGGAGAGATGTTGGAGCCTTTTGCACGCCTGCACAATCCGTTGAATGCATCCGTGCACTTGCATACATCACACTCGACCTGGTTGATAACTCCTTGTGTGATAATCGAGGAGGGATTTGAAGGTGAGAGGCGAGGACTCGGCCTCTCGCTGGGTCTGTCTGCCACAGTGATTTCTTGGGATGAGTCACTTTCCTCACATACAGAGCTGTGACATGCTCATTTCAAGAAAGCGAAGAGGAAAAGGAAAGTTCTGCTTTCCAAGTTTGTGGATCCAGTATTAAATTCTGATGATTTACTCCTGGCACCGTGTTAACCACAAAAGCAGCCTCCGTACTTTACATGGTGGTAAGGTCATTTAAATGGTGAAATTGAATTGTGGTAAGACATGCAGTAGTTGAAGCAGACCGCAAGTAATCATACATGTGGCTCAGACTTTCCTAATTGCGAACAATTTTTCGTATGACCTCAAGCAAAGATGGCACCCAGTTTTTTTTTTTTCAAAGAGGGCAGAGAAGATTTATACTGCTTCATGTGTCCTAAAACATCCCATTTAATATTACGCAAAAGCACAGAAATGTAGCTGCTCTACCTCAATAACTGCGTCGCTCCCATTTCTAAGGACTCACAAACACATATGCAGTTAATTTGCAGATTTATTTTCACTGGAAACATTTAGTTTCACAGCAGGAAGTAATGTGCCACTCATACTTTATAGCACACGGAAAAGTACGAGGGAAGACTTGGGTTTGTATCCCACTGCGTCTTTTAAGGTTTAATTTTTTTGTCCCAGACTTTAAACCCATTTGAATGGCAACAAAGTCAAAACAATAATCACTTGTAAAATATAATCTGTATATTGGGTACGTTCCAACAATTCTACAGTCTGTCACTAAATTACTTCTGAAGCTTTTTAACTGTGCTGGAGTGAATGGGTCTGCTTAGGATATACGGATTTACAGATCATTTAGCATGAAGCTAATTACCCTAACCACTCCACCACTGCGTTCTCCCAAACATGGGAACAAAGTTGAGGGAGTTTCACATACCGTTTGTTGTTGATGCATTATAGCCCCCACGTTGCCACTGGATTGCATCACATTCATTATCATTTACAGACACCCAGCACCGTTCCTGTTTGTCAGAGGTCTGTCAGATTATATGGGAATAAAATCTATAATACATTTTTGAGAGTAAGGTTTAGCTTTAACCCCATGCTTAAAGGGGACATGAAAAACTCACTTTTTCGCTTCTGCATGTACATTTGTGTATCTGGAGTGCCTACTAACCCTCAAACTGTGGAATAAGACAGCCGGTCAGTTTCTGTGGGCTGCCCTAGATCAGAAGTCCTTAGAATATAAAGACCATATGAGTATCTTCACCCACTTCTTTAACACGTGGGAGATATGGCTCCCTATCTGCCAGAAGGCTTCAGTAGTTGTAGTAGAAGTATAAAGAGCGACAAAGTCCATGCAGGAAAAATGTGGTGGAGGTTTGGTTAGGTGGTTAGGTTTAGGAAAAGATTCTGGTTTGGGTTAAAGTACACTATTTTATAACATTAACCATGTGTTTAAAAGTTTTTTTGGGCAAAAAGCTCTGATGGCGTAACTTTTCCCAGAAACATTGACCAGTCAGAGTAGACTGGGCTTTTTCTGGAAGGGGACTTAAAGAGCCATGTAGGGTGAACACAGGTTTACTGAGACAGTAAGGGAAAGGTAATGTGTTTTTTGAACACTAAGCAAATACATATGTTCCAGCAGAAACCCAAAAGACAAGAATGGACCGGAAAATGACCATAATATGCCTTCTTTAAGGAGTGTCAGACTTTCTCATCCACATCAGTTTGTACTCTGTGCAAACTGCAAGTGTGTCCATCATCAGGTCTCATCTCTGGTAAACAAACCACTTGGATACCACTAGAACAAGCTAAAACTTGCAACATAATGTGATAAAATGATCCCATTATCCCATTTTAAATGTGACGAATGTTCTACTGGGGTTAATATTGATAGTCTGTTTATCCTTTCTCTCCACTGTGCATCATAAAATTCCATGGGATTCCATTTGGTTCCCATTTGTTAACAGAGTTGTTGTCTTCGTCCATATGTTCTGGTTTTAGCTCATCAATGACACACGCAAACTGGCAAATTGGAAAACCGGCAAATTGGCCTCCGATGACAAAATATGAGGATGAACAGCTCCTTTTACTGAGCCAGGATTATCACTCTAAACGATTCCCTGAATGCTCTGCATGACAGGTGGAAACAGTTGGATTTCATCAAATGTGTTTATGTTACATTAAGTATGGTTTGGTTGCCAGGGATTTACTGTGTCTCGATAGTTGTTTCTATGAATCAGTCAGCGAGTCAACTAAGGTTTTGTTTTTCTAAAATCTTTAGTGCACGTATAAAAAACTGCAATGGCTTACATGTGTTATTATTTGTTGCCCATTTGGAAATTGTGCGGTTTAATTTTGTAGCTCACACACACACGTACAATAGATAAAAGAAAAGCAAAACAACAAGTGTTTCTAATATTCCGTCTAACCTCAAGAATATAAACTGGATGGAGAAAACAGAAACCTTCAGTACAATGCGATTCATGAGCGCAACAAATTACAGGTTTCAAAATAACTACAACAGTGATTTGCATCACTCTGAAACAACTTTAACAAAAATGCAAACATTATAACTGTCATTAATTAAGGTTTTATTGCAATGCTGTACACATACAAATAGTTACACAATAAGGTGTGCCAGTACTCTTTAATTAAGCCCTTTTTTTCGACCACAGGAACTTCCCCCGTGGATCAGGAACCCTTAGAGGAACTCTTTGTGTTTGGACTGCAGGCGCCAGGCTCTAAATTAAGTTTAGGGGCCATTGTACCCCCCAAAGTGTCTCTGGTTATGGGGTAGTACTTTCTGAAAGTACAGGAACCTTCACAGTAGGGTTTGCAGGGACTGTTGCCGATCGGTCAAACACACACAGCACGACTGCTTCGACTCATGTACCGCTTCGAGCATAAAACAAGGACGTACTCTAGTATTGATTTAGACCATTTTAGTATGAAGGAGGAGAACATTTATCTATGTATGATAACATTAAAAGTAAAGTTAGGCTTTGCCGTTGGCCTCCCAGCTTTCTTTTATAAAAGACAGATACAAAAAGAAGGAAAGCCAGTAAATCAAAAAAATTATACATTATTTTCAGATGCAGTTTCATTCCAAGCACAAATATATATCCATCAAACACAAAAACTGTGAATTTAATTTCATATCTTACATCCAACATGCATCAGAAAATGTTCTCGTCTGCAGTAAACATTCATGAAACTGACTCATTTGCCTTATCCTCTTCCCAGGTCTTTAGACTGCAAATGAAACGCAGACTGCAATGGACTGAAGGAACCTTTTAGTTCCTCTGAAAGAAGTGCATCACAAGAATTACTAGAAACTTTTTGGTGGAATCGCAGATTTAGACAACATCTCAGCAGCACCAACTGGTAGACCCTCCTGCCCTGTTGTCCTTAAAGTGCTTTCTCATGGTGGATGTTGACTCATTAAGCATTAAGCGTTCCATTGAGTAATTGCGTGCCTGTACACTCCCTCCCACCTTCTCAGCTGATGTGACTCGGGCTGTTGCTCTGCTTTCCTGACAGCAAGCCAAGGTTCCCAGCCGAGCAGACGATGAGAAACAAAATCCTTTCCAGATGTTCCAACCAATGGCGCTCATTTATCGACTAAGGAGTCAAAAAAAACAGGGGTGATTTCCTTTCACTCCACAGCAGCAGGATTCGTCCCTGATGTCGGCAACTGGGGGTGAAAATCTATGGCTATGTTTGTGGCCTCACGCGCTGATCCCCCGTGGATGTCCCATAAATTGAAATAACACCACCCCGTCAATGCACTGTGCTTAAATTTATGCTACCAGTAGACAGTGTTTAGCTACATGTTGTAGAAGAGAAGAAAAAAAGCACATCTGTCCATCAGATCAGATTGAACTCTTCACTGCATGAAAGGCATATTGTTTTAAACTCAGTCAAGAAGTCTACTTTATATTACAAAAAAAACAACAACTTTGATTTTGTGGCCTCCGCTCATGTTTCAAACATCTGCACCAATAAAGCTGTCTTCGCTCGTGTGTCTACCTTTTCCTACCTCCCTCGTGCTGGCCACCATGTCAGGGAAGTTTGCATAAGATCGTGTCTCTGCCTTTCATGTGGTTAAAACTCTGTACACAAATCACTGGAGAGGAATAAAGTTGATCGAAGTACAGAAAAAACTCCCATTTCAAAGAATAACCTGTTGCTGAACAGACTGCTCTCGTCAGAGGTGACTGAAATGTTAAGTACCGCAGAGGTTTGCTACACTCCCCACAGGCCACTCACGATTCACACTTCTGTGTATTGCTGTAATCAACAGAGGTGTGAAATGTGGGCGGCTGTTTGCACTTCTGTTGATTGCCATAAACAGCTGTTATGGGCAGACGCTGTGCCACGTACTGGATGTTACTCAGGTGGTAGCTGGAGGGAGTTTGTGTTTTTGTAGAGTGACTGTCACTATATTGTTAGTCCAGTCCCAGCTGCACTGCACGTCAATGGGAATTCGTATATTCATTAATTACAAATTAGTCTTGGTCTGCTAAACCAGGGCGGGCCCTGCATTATTAATTAATGATGTGGCTCTGTCTCTGTCTCAGGATAGTTTTAAGCCTTGTAAAGGATGCAGCAATCAGAGTATTGACAAAGACCAGACATAAAACTACATTTAAAAGTAATTGCATTGGTTGCCTCTAAGTTTTAGAACTAATTTCCCACTTTTAATTCTCTGAAAGGTCCCTCTGGTCCTCTGCAGCTGGCCTCTTTGTTGTCCCAAGGATTGTAATTAAATAAATGCACGGGGAGTGAGCGTTTAGCCACTGTGGCTCTCATCTCTGAAACAGTCTACCGGAGCTTTTGAGAGAGAAAAGAAACCTTTAGGTGCACCATTTTAGCCTGGCATTTACTTAAGATGTTGTTGCTTTAGATTTTTAAGTTTTAAACCCAGGTTTTCTTGTTATTTTTGCTCATATTTGTGGCAGCGACTTTTAACAGTTTATTGTCTATTGTTGTCATTTTAAGTCTTGCAAAATTCAACTTAGTTAATTGAAAATACACTTTATATAATATATATATATAAAGAATAATATAATATTTAGATAAATAAAGTTACATGTTCCAAAGCTGTACATTCTCCAAGATAACTGTGCACGCTCCATCTGCAGATGATAATGTGATGTAATGAAAAACTGCTTTTTTGAGTATAAGATTAAAATTTAACTTTAGTTAGGTATGTCCTCTCTTATTTAATATGTATAGTGCTCACTTGATGCATATTCTAGAAAAGAAAAAAGTTTAATTAAAAAGAAAATCATCTGATATTCAGAATCCCTCTGACCAGGTAGAGTTTATTATTCCAGCGGGTTGACCTTTGCGTCTTTGATTTGAAAGTAATGAAGCTGGTATTTATAGTCCTACGGGTGCTCTTTACTGTACTTTATTCAGAGTGGAAAGCAAAAGGGCACATGCACAATGCACGGTGGATAATAAAAGAAGCTGCATGTGCATTACAAATACATGCACAATAGCAGATGTTTGCTCCTTGCTGGTTAACCTGCCTGTGTTTGAAATGTCATTCAAACAAAAGTTGTCATGACGCATTACACAAATGTCACTGATTTAACTTCTGCGTGCGAGGAAACAGACTCCTGTTCAGATCAGGATGTTCCAGGAAGGAATTGCATGGAAGGGATTCAAAGTGTCTGAACGCATCTCATTGTTCTGCAGTAGACACCTCATAATACACATCGCTGCTACTGGTTCTCATCATTACGCTGGACAGCCTCCTGAAGCCGTGAGCAGGCTCAGCAACTCAGTCCGTTATTTCTGCATGACACCATTTCAGCTTCGCCAGCGTGACTTTTATTTAACCCCCGACCTTTTGCTTAATCAGTCACTCGATTCCATCTTTATCTTCTTCATGAATTGGTTAACTATTAGTCAAAGGGGTTCGTCTTGTCGCAGGGAGTCGGTCATGTTTATTGTACTTTCTGTGCTGGCTGTCAGACAGAAACAAACAGAAAAGACATCTGTGAATGATATCAATATAAATATCCATGACTAAGGGAAGCTGTTTGTGTCTGAATTGGCTGCGACAGCTTCTTTGGACCAGTCTGCCTTCAAAACAAAGCCTGTTAATCATCCTCGCCCTGATAATCGAAGAGTGAATATTTACTTACAAGTTTACATGTCACGGAGCAGAACATAGCAAAGATCTTCCAAACTAAATACACAATGACGAATGTTCCCGTGCTTTTTACCTCCTCGCTGTTTGGAGCAGCTTTCATTTAATTTCTTTAGGTCTGTTTTCGAGCAACAGTGACCATAACAGATTTTACACTAAACGTGTCGTCTTGATGATGTGTGGTTCAATAAACAGGGAAGATCCCCGCGTGAATCTGATGATTTTTCCAGATTTTTACTAGTTATTGCTGCAATAAAATTAAACTCTTTGGGGTGTTGAAGCTCAAACAGCATTTACATCTCAAACATCACAGCTCCAGATTCTGTTTGATTGCTTTTAATTAGCTTTGGAAGATTGCCTTTTGTTGTTATAAAATATGAATCAAGTAGAATTAAAATAATAGTTCTTAAAAATCATACCCAATATCCCTATTTTACACAAGTTCTTTTGACCACATTTCACATTCAATATTAGAAATATAAATAATTATATCAGATTTGCATGAACAATTTTAGTTAGTTTTTGTTAAAGATGTGTTTTTGCATGATTTTCCTTTTTTTTCTGTTTGCAGCTAATTAATAATTGATTTGTTCTGAAAATGAAGCGTGCAGTTTTGTTTCTTTAAATGGAAGAAATACACATCTGCATGAAGATTTAACTCTGCTGTCATTGAAGCATGTTGGAGTAATGTATGAACTCCTACCAGCTGATATTTATTCTTTTAATGATCTGAATGACCTACCCTAACAGGGAAACATGACCTTTGAAAAAAATATAACAATTTATAAACAGCTATATGTAAGAATGCAGAGAATTGTTTGCTTTAGTTCAATAGCAATTAAGAATTCCCCAAGCAGTGTGCTTTTTTTAAATCCTGCCTGGATTTCCGCCAGATATTTTGAATATGATGAACATATATTGGATCATAACTGAACATGTGAGCATCGGCTATCCAATGTTTGGTTTGTGATCTAGGGAACATTGACTTTACGCTTTTTTTCTGCAGAGCGCAGAGAGGGCCAATAATCTCTGCCCTGATGCCGGAGCCACTGGGAACGAGTGATGACACTGTAGGAAAAGGTCATTCTGCCAGTCAATAGTTCTCACGTGTTGTGGCAGTAACAGTTCAGGGGGTTTGTTCAACTGAATATAGAACCTTTGGGCCAATCTCAATGCAAGATAAATTCTTGTTGGGATCCTCAGTATGCCTAACAAATGTCTACCAATGACCAGTGATCATTCATTTTCAAGATATGTTGGTTAAAGACAGACAAGCAAGAAATTAGATGAAGGGGACTATATAACCTTCTGTTCTTTGAAAATGTTTAATTAAATACCGTAAGTAATAGTAGTTCACTAGTTAATTTATTGGGTGTTTTCTCAAAGGTACTTGTGTTATAGTTCAAAATAAAGCACTAGAAGTAAAAGTTTTACTGTGATTGAGGAGCTGAAATAAATTAAAGTGGCAAAAAAAGAAAAAAGTTGAAAATCAAGAACTGAGTAGAATTAAAGCTTAAAAATTAAAGTTGAAGTGAAGCAAAAAAATAATTGTTGTTGTTGGATTGCAAGTATTCAAATCAGTTAAAGTGACAGATTGTTATGAAGCCTTTACAGACACAGTTTATACTTAATACTTGGGCTATTTACGCCTGGAAGCCGATTACTTCAGCTTTCTCTCGTGACAAAGACTAAATTTATACCAAAAAAAGAGCATTTTCAGCATTCCCCTGCAAAAGAATTGATGTAGATTTATCGGTTGTTGCGCTGCTTTAATTTGACAAACGTGCCCTGCAGATGAGTCTTTGACCTGTACTTCACCGCGTCGTATACATTTGTATTCATAGTATATCCTTCCATGCATTCTTGGGGTCATAGGGGAGCAATAAGAAACAATTTGTGGAAGGGGATATTTCTATGCACTTCCCTGAAGCTTGCACCATCCTGAGCTAAAAATGAAGTGGCCTTGACTCTGAAGAGTTGTTTTAATTGACTGTACCACAAAATGCCTTCTAACATGAATGGCACAAGGTCTCAGATGATAAACAGCCAATGGTCCAGAGAAGGAACATCACTAACTTCCTGCCATAAACCCAGTTCACCTCTTCAAACACGTAGCCTCGGCCAGCTCCGATCAGGCTCACACAACTCTCATGCAGTCCTTTAGATTTTCCTTATTTTCAAGCTGGATTTGTGGATTTTGAGCGAGTTGCTACAGGTGCTGCTTAACAGTGAAAAAGTACCCACCCCACTTAACAGGAACAGTGTTGCTCCTACAACAACAACTACAAGGAACTTTAAAGTAGTCATTAAACCAACAAGATCTCCAACCTAGCTGACAAAATAGGTTGTTTGTCAATACATCCATAATGCAGATTACATTGTTACATACAGATTGGATTGTTCTTTAAATTGCAAACACGTCATTATTTATAAATTTACGGTCCAAGGTTATAAGAAAAGGCTGCAGTTTCATTGAATTTAGGCTACAAAACCACTGATTTAGGTTTATAAAAGACAGTTTAAACAGTAAACAAGGCAATCAGAGATGTATATGCAGCGGAAACACAGACAGACAGACAGACAGACAGACAGCGCTGCGGTTGAGCCCCAGTTAATGTAGTGGTTAACTTTTACTCTGTAATCAGTAGGCTTTAGCATCTATCTTTATCTTTTCAGGCTGAAGGAGCAGCAGTGAGTAACAAAAAAAGGGCTTTTAAACTGAAAGAAACATAAACATTATGTGACATTATGATCAAATGTGCTGGTTTAAGGGGGAACTTGAGAATTGGTGAACAAAGAAGGAAATCCATATGCATATAAAGCAAGATAATGAAAGATTAAAGTGTATAGAATATGGCTTATTATTGGTGCAATCCAAGATTGTTATTTCTGAGAAGGATTTAGAGATAATCAGCCACTAAGGCCGGCAACCAGAATCTCCCAGCTTTCATTTCCTGTATTGCCTCAGCGTTCACTCACGGGATGAACGATGTGAATCACTGAAAAGGTTACTGATCCTGAATTCATATGTGAATGTTATTTTTGTTCTCCCAAAGCCCTACATCCACTATTAACACTAGCACCTTTCACAGCCCTTGCAGAGGGACCATTGGTTGACTGTCAGTCATTTTGATGAGGTGTTGATTAGCTCCGTGTGAGAGCAGGCTGAGTCTAGTGAGGCAGTGCTCGGGTCCATCAGTGCAGCAGTGTTTTGACAGGAAAACATGTATGTTCTCGTGACGTGAACAGGATGGAACTGCATTTCATTAATGTTCAAGCTCTTTCTGTGTAAACACAGATCAGTGGAATGGAAGTACTCAAGCTGCTTATGTTGTTATATTTATTTGGCTTGTGTGAGAAAATATAAGTGAGATGTGAAATGGCATATACAACTCCAACCCTGTTTACCATTTTTAAGGTATTTGGGAAGTCTTGATGAGGATGAATCCTAATGATTTTTGTAACCCCCTGACCTTTGACCCCTTGACACTTTGTTAAATATCTGACAAATTGCTATGGAATTTGGTATGGTAAACCATGGTGCTCAGAGGGTGATACTACCAACTGTAATCAAGTTTTTACTTATTTATTTTAGCATAAGTATCTCTCAAAATATACAATCATGTTTCCCAGATAATTACTTTAGTGTGACCCTGACTTTTCATCTAATGCTGCAATTTAAAAAGCCTTTACATTAGTTTACAACCAAATAGCTGTACATTTTCTAATAATCTTTATCTGTACTTTTTTGTGCTTATTCTTATCAAATGGGGTTAAATTTTGGAGTGTGCATGTTCTCTCCAAAATTGCCCATAGGTGTGGATGAGAGCATGAGTGGTTGTCTCTATGTGAGTTTGGATAATAAATGGATATCTTGTCCACATGCTAAGCTAAGATGTCGTGTTAGGTAAACACACATGCATAACATGTTAGCTTTAGACTCAGTGTATAATGTACTTTGTTGCAGGTTTTAATGATAAGCTGACACATAAATTATACTACAGATAAACCCGCTTATGTTACACAAATACCCTTGAATAACAGAATATGACTGTTAAAAATCATTAAGATTTGATTTCTAAGGTACTAGAACAGGATGGTTAAAACTGAGAGAACAAATACAGTAGAGTAAAGGTACCAAAGGGCTCAGTCCCTTATGGTGGAGTGTACAAGATATACCTTGGGATTATGTAGGATGAGAGCAATCCTCTGCAGAAAATCATATTGTGGATTGATATATTGAACAAAGTGTCAGGCTAAGCCTTCTGGTCAACCACGATATCCCTCATCTCCTCTGTCCTTCCGAGGAGTAGAGAATACTACGAGAGCTTTGTATGGATGGTGTGAAACGGAGCATGGGTGTCATCATTCAGATGTAATTCTATCTTGTCTGAGTGGCGGCATCACTGCAATTTTCTTGTTTTTAAGCTTGAATAAAATTACCCCTTGTTTAGGGTCAGAAAGATTGGATTTTAGGTTTGCACACTTTCAAATCACACACCTTGAGGCAAAGGTGGAGCCGATACAAAAGGACGTCTGGGTGAGATGGCTCGCTGGATCGAAAAAAGTCCTCTTCTATTTGAGAACATGGTTAGTTATTAAGGACGAGAGGCTGGAATTGTTAAAATACAGTGATTGCACCTGAAGTGAAAGATTCAGTTTAAGGATGTTGCAATGATGTGCGTTTGTGTGTGTTTGTCCCATCAACAATAATAACAGGGAGCTCAAAACCACAGCACAATAAGAGCAGGGTTTTTGCCGTCACCACAAAATCTCCTGTGAGACAATTTGTCCAAACAGAGCAAATAACAAAAAGGACAAGTGTGAGACAATAACAACACTCTCTCGACTCTGTCCCAACAAAGTTTTAGGGGCTTAGAAAATCCAGCTCAGTATTACAACAAAACCCATCAACAGTTTTCCATCAGCACCTTCGACAAGATAATACTTTAAAAGGGAATAATTAGTGTTTAAAACGTTCTTAACCCTAAATAAACGGCTGATTGATGGAGGTTTCTGTGCAAGCTTTCGAGTGGAGGAGGTTTTCTCATTCACAGTCTATGAGTCAATATTTGATGGCGCTCTCCAACAAGACTATTTTGATTTACAGATGGATTAGGGGGATTTACTAAAGCATGGCGCCTATGTCTCTGACGTCACAAACAACTTGTTCTGACATATAATGTTAAAATTTATTCCTTAAAAGGCCTCAATGAACCCAGATATTTGCATAAATTGGAGGATAATGACAGTTGAGAACAGTCCAGAACATCTGTTAAACAGATCTGAAGACTCTGAAGTATGGGAATAAATTCACAGCAGCAAATCTACCTGCATGGTTTCAGACACTGATATGGGTGTTTAACCGTGCTGTGGCCGATTTAAATGTATGTATTGTGTTATTCTTGTCATGAAATTGTATATAACTGCTCTGTACAATATGCCGAGCTTCTTGACAGTGTGCTTTCAAAAAGATTGGTTCATGGTTCACAGCTACCAGGCACCTGAGATTTGGATTGCCATATGACTCAGATTCATTGATTCCTGGCTCAAAAATGTCCCAGATTCCAGCAACTGACAACATCACAAGCGTAGTTTGTTGACTCCGGATATTTCCTCAGGGTGCTTTATCACAATGGGCCCGCAGTGCACAATTCAAGAATCCTTCAACACATAATATGGTCCTACACAATATAGTAGAAATGTTACGTAATATGTCAGAGGAAAGGAAAAACATTGTATTTCTAGCACATTTATTTTTACATTGTATTATTACTGTATTTATAACCAGGAATCTTTATGACACATGGGAGTATTTGAGTGTGAAACTTTACTCTCCATAATCATAAATTATGGTAACACACAATATAATTTCCTCCTTTAAAACGATGTAACATTGCTTACAACACAAATGAATAAATGTTATTTCTACTAATGCTGTTACAACATATTCAGCTGCAGCACAAAGCAGTTTAATGCATCTGCGCTTCAGTAGAAGTGAAAGAACTGTGTGCCAATTTAACTATCTGTATCACATTGCTCTGTACCATTTTGTTCCATTATAATTCTAATTAGAGTATGACACCTGAACAAGGCCAGTCAGGGGTGGATTTTATCCAAAGTCCTGCTTACAGTCTTGACTATAATTCACAACCTTTAAAGGTGGACGTGTGCAGCAGTCACACTGCTATCGCTGTGTGTTCATCCAGGGCTGTAATTGTGTTCACTGTTGGACTCTAATGTTTAAATACATCATTACATACATAATTTGGCATCCAATGCACGTGCATATTCTAATAGGAATTATATCCTTGTATAATGTAACAATATTCTTTTTTTTCACATGGAAATAAAAAACGCTCTTAGAGGATTTATCATATTTAAGTGGCTTTTTGGCAAGACATTAGCCTTAATTGAAATGAATGATTTGGTTTTGTGGAAACAGTGATACCCCTGTGGTCTCATGTTTGAAGAAAACATCTGAAAATCCCAGTTTAAAAACTGAACATTTGCTGACAGAGACATGAGACTGAGGATTTTTGTCCTACATGTCAAATATGAACATTATGTCCAAGCATCTCCTTAAAGTTTTGAGCAGTTGTGAAAAGCAGTAATGCACTTCCTTTAAATTAATCACATCTAAATATTAATCAGCACTGTTGCACATCACTTTAAACAGGGGGAAGGATTTTATTTTTGTAAATCAAACCATTCTGCAAACTTTACCTTGACGCTTATGTCCGCTGTTTGCATTTAAAAGATAAATAACATTTGTTTCTTTGTACCAAAAACATTATCATAGTTTTTGGTTTCTCTGTTGGAAGACACTATAAGTATGACTTGGCTTCTGCAGGCAATATTTTGTTATTGGCAGTAAAGCCTGAATTTCATGGCACTGGAAAAATGTTAGATGCCTCAGTGCTTGCAAATTTAAGACTACAAACCACTTTTGTCCACATAGTGGTTAAGCACAATCTAGTTTAATAGCATTTTTTGAGGAAATAGACCAGTGTTATGTTGGATTGCAGTATATGAGGTATTTCTTCCTCTGCATATTTTGAGATATAATTTCCTGACTGGTACTTCAGTATGCACAAGGTGATACAGACAGGGACTAAACAAGGATGTAGCATTTTCTTCGAACATAAACACCACTACAACTGTAATTGGTGTTACATCTGAATGTAATACCATGAAAACATGGAAAATGATAGCATCTAAATTGCTTTTATTTTTGTACATGCTGCAGGTCTGAGCCATCACTTTGGATTTACTTGCTATTATTTTCAAGTAAATGCCTTCCCCTCATACTCTGCCGAGCAACAATCAAATCAATTAGGAAAACTGACTAGCTGGAAGGCTTACAGATAAAAATAAATACATGAAACACATAACAAATGAAAGGTCTGCCACAAGTGAGGGTTGCACAGCCACATGTGTTTGAACCCCTTACTGTCTGATTGCTGTATTAAACAAGCACATACTACTACTACTATTAATAATAATAACAATAACTTAAATGTACATAGCGCCTTTCAAGAAAACCAAGGGGGACAAAGGAAATAAAACCAAGGAGTGAAAATAAACTTACATTGCCTGGATTCCTATTTTTAACATCAAAATGATTGAACTACTTAAATTAAATATTTTACCTATGTACTATGTCTGTACTGTGTTCTCTTTTTGAGTCATTAATTTCATCCATGTTCTGAAATGAAGTATTGGTTTGACCAAGAGAAAACTCTAGGGTCTTTTAATGCTGCATTATAAAAGACAAATGTCTCCATCAAGTGGTAATTTTGTAAGATTACACATCAAACCTTCTCCAAACAATTCCTCCGTGGCATGTAAACCAACCTTTTACACACACTGAAGCCGCCTATTGGTCAGAAAAGGCACCCGTTGCTTCGATCTAATTTCTGATTGGTTCGTTGAAAATCCAACAGCCAGCATGTTTTTCTTGAGCCTACATCGTTTAGCTGTAGCTCTCTGAAAGTGGACTGACTCCCGACAAGCAACAGGTTAGTGTTTGAGTTATTATATTGTGAGTTAGTAAGCATGAATTAGAGTGGTGTATCCTCGCATACATCCTTTGTGTTCATTTTAAAGTTGTCGTTCTTGGTAAACTGATAACACCCACCTCGGCTTTGATTTTTAGCATTAGCTAATTAGCATCGCGTTAAGTTTGTTTCACTTACGTTAGCATTGGCTAACGACTCTTGCTTGCTCGTTGGAAGGACAGCAGCACAAGTGTCCTTGAAACCGCACCGAGTCTTGCAAAAGTTGGCTGTCCTTAGCTGTGGTGACTAGGACAGTCCCCCGCTGTGCTCCTGTCTGCCTCAAATCCGGTTTTAAATGTGGCGGTTTGCATCATTTGTGAAGTGACGACGTGGGAGGCGCAGCACGGAGCCAACAGAAGCTAACGTTAGGTTGCTAGGCAACAAATAATCCAGAATATACGCACAGTTTTGACACTAGCCAAAATCTCGTATTTTTCTTTTGTGGGAGATATAGCAGCGTGTATTATATAACAGCACTAATAATCTGACTTCATTGAATTAACAACATCAGATTGGGTAACCTCATATTAACGTCACGTTAGCATACATTTTAGTAACGGTCAGTTACCATGGTGACAAGCCACAAGATATAACGCTCACTTACGGTCATATAAACAACACCGAGTAACCTTAGCCCACTCGGACATGTTCGGTTCTAATCGCATTAAAATCGCACTAATGAAACGCTGACATGCTTTGGTGCTAAAACACGTAGAGGACGTCCTGGTCGTAAGGTATGGTCAAGAAAATTGGGGTACATGCAGCTGCGTTTGCTGAATCGTGCCGTTAGCATGACAGCTGTGTTTTTACCATCACCTATCGCTACGTTAAAGTAACAAGATACTACGCTAGCTAAACGTTATGCTTATGACCTCAGCCGAAACTTGTGTTAAACGTTATATGCTCTAAATCTAGGTTATGTCGCTTCATGTCACTGTGTGAAGAACAGTATTTATGATTTTTAGTTATATCTTGCATGAAGAAACCCTGCAGTGTTGTAAGCACGCTTTTATAGGCTTCTAATCCGCTTTGAACGTCTTATTTTCAGGGATGGGAGAGCCGCCTGTGGTGATCCTCCAGCACCTGATGAGTGGCAGGTTGTGAGGGTGCAAAAGCAATGTTGTGCTGTCGTGTACAATGAAGAAGATATTCAGTTTTACTTCTAAGAAGAAGAAAACCCCGTCCAGTACTCCTGACAACGGGAGTGTGCTTTCTGCTGGCTATGAACTGAAAGAAAAGGACCTCGGGAAGGTTCACAAGGCTGCCTCAGTTGGTGATTTGGCAAAGTTGAAGCAGCTTGCTAAAAAGAATGACATCAATCAGCTTGACAAGGAGAACAGGTTAGTGGGCTAAAATAACTTGTCACATGTTAAAAAGTGTTTGTCTTTGCTGGCTACACTGCTGTCTACAGCACACTATGGTACTACAGTCCTCATGAGTAGCTGAATAATATGCCATGATTATTTTATCTCTGTTGTACTCTTGTTCACATTTCCTTAAACACATCACTTTGCAGCCATTTCATCCTACTGTCTCATCAGTGTATATTTAGTTGAGTGTTTTCTCAATTAAGCCCTGACTAATAGTTATAGGATTTAGTTCTTTAACACATTAGTTAATTAAAATGAATGAAAAAAAAATCTGCCAGACCATGCCCCAACAAATTAAAGCAGCCATGCAGAGCGCTGTGCTTTTGAATAAAAAAGCACTTTTTAAAAATTGTTTTGTAATGCTGGGAATATAATGATAATCATAATAGATAAGATAGCAGTTTCAGGATATATTATTGACTATATTATGGATTCTACTTTTTGCACACTAGAGCTGGGTTGTGGAAAACATTGTCTTGTGTTTTTTTACTGCAAACTGCCATCTGTTTAAAAACGTGACACCCCATGCTTCTTTTCTACTTATGTTTCAAGGTGGGATCTAGTTAACATTCACAATTAGTGTGTAACTGAGTGTATGTGTAGTACTTGAGGCAATTTACAGAATGGCTTGTGATATATCATTCTTGATTTATAGTACAACCCTGATTCCAATAAAGTTGGAATGCTGTGTAAAACATAAATAAAACAAATTGCATTCAGTTTTTCATTACATTTTTTCACGTTTTTTGGCATTGGTGTTATATATCTGTCCATTTAATAAAGTAATGGAACTTTTAAACAGTTATGTGGGGAGAAAACTAGCAAAGTAAGGTTAGAAAATAACTGTAAAAGTTCTTGTTAAAGTCAGTAAAGGTGTTTTAGAAAGAACAAGAATGCTTGCATATGAGAAACTCTCCTTCACTATTACAGGACTGCACTTCATATCGCCTGCGCCAGTGGACATGTTGAGGTGGTGCAATTCCTCGTTGACAGCAAAGCCAAGCTTAACCTATGTGACAATCAAAATAGATCCGCCTTAATGAAGGTAATCCTGGGTGATGAGTACCACCACAGAGTGATTCTTCATTTATTGCTTTACATGTTGTGATGATTATAGTTGGCTTCTTGACATTGTACTGTACAGTGTTAAAAGCCTAAATTTTCGACTCTGTCAGGCGGTGCAGGGCCAGCATGAGCGCTGTGTGAGCATACTGCTGGAGAATCATGCTGATCCTAACCTGGTCGACATCAATGGTAACACAGCCCTGCATCTAGCAGCGAACATCCCATCCATTTCCACTACTGTCCTGCTGCTGGAGCATGAGGCTAACATCAATGCACAAAATAAGGTAATTCTGGCTTCCACAATCTCTTAGTCTTTGTCCAAGAAGAAAGATGTGTTGTGCTTATTATGTGCCTATATACATCTCGCGAGTAAGTGGTGTGTGCCTTTAGACTGCAGTTAAAATCTTGTATATGAAGTAGTTAAAAAAAATTCACTAGTAAGTTTCTGCTGCCTATGATATTTGAGATTCTGCGTACAATGAGGTATTTCTGTTCTTATGACACCTGTCCAGTGAGTGATGTAGTTTACTGTGTTTTAATCTTTAGGAGGGATTCACTCCATTGACGGTGGCTGTCCGTGAGGACCACATTGATATGGCTGAGTTACTTATCAAGGAAGGTGCTGATGTTAATTTTAAGGACCAAAGCCAAAGGTCAGTACTTAATGATGAGACATTTGTGATACACGTCCAGTAATTGTAATGTCGTTGAATTCTTTGTGTACAGGTGCTCATGTTTCTATCATTGATTTTTAACCCGCAGGTCCCCATTAATGATAGCTGCTGGCAATGGACAAATCAGTATGTTGCGGCTGCTTTTGCGGTTTGACGCAGATATCACACTAAAGGATACCAAAGGATGGTCAGCTGATGACTATGCAGTGATGAATGGGCATCATCCGTAAGATGTGCTTCTTTTCTTTGCACATGTTCTTACAGTAGTGTTCCTTCTGCTATTTATGCATTTGGGATGTGTGAGTGGAACACAGAACAAACAACTACAGCCAACAACTGGGTCATTTCATGTGTTGGTATTAGTAAACAGTTGTGACTTATTGAACATTATGACATTTTAAGTTCTGTCTTGATTCTCTTGTAGTTGTTCCCTCCTGATCATTGAGCACAGTACCCAGAGGAATGATGGGCCCTCCGTATCACAACAAGGTCCAAGCAAAAAGAAGAAAAAAACACTGCTGGGCAGTCCTTCCCAAGACGTTGAAGCAGGCTTCTCTTTTGGAGGACCAGCAACTGACAAAGATGGTAGAGAGAGACATTTTCATTCCTCAATAGTAAAGTAAAGTGGTGTGAGGATGTTATTATTATGTCTATTCTTTATTGACTTGAATTATTTGATTTATTCCTCATGCATTACCTCTTGACTGGATCTAGAGCATGGAGCAATTGAAGCAGGGGGAGGTATTACTTTAATCAGATGAGCTTTGTTAGAACAAATCTGTCAAAAGCTGTCAGTTTTGCCAGTAGAGATCACCAACCTTTAAAAGGATGGATACTCAACCTACTCCTGTTTTCAGGAAATTCATTTTTTTTATGTTGCTTAGATTGTAGTGCTTTGTGCACCATACATGCTTTTTAAGATTTAGATGCTTTCAACATCTCACTCTTTGACAGTTTTGATAATAAAATATGAGATGTATTCATTGGCTGATTGAGGCTCAAAATAAACTCTTCTACTTTGTTGCAGATTTTGAGGACAATTCTCAGTCGGAGTCACTAAGTCGGTGAGCACAAGTTTCTTCTTCTGATCTGCAACTTAACATAACATTTGACTTGCCCGATTAAACCATTCTTCTTCTCTCCTCAGAGTTTCAAAAAGTGCTGCAGATGAATGGCCTTCATCAGAGGATGATGATGAATCAGTTTTAATTGAAAAGGTTTGTGCTGCTTTTTTGTGTAAAGAGTCTTTTTTTAGTCATGTTTTTCTGGCCTTCATTTGATACACTGTCTTTCAGAAACCACAGAAGTTAAACCTCAGGAAAATGATTGCATCGAAAAGGGGCAAAGGTACTGAAAATCTTTAAGCCTTATTCATGTGCTAGTGTCCCTGCATAGTTTTTTTTATTTATCTTTTATCCCTGCCTACCCTGTAGCTTCTGCACTGCCTGACAGATCCTTGAGCGGTACAGAATCTGAGCCAGAGATTGAGAATAGAGTCCAGACAATTCCATCCCTCCCAGCATCCAGCAAAGCTCCACAGCGCCCAGTAGTTCCCTTTCCTGTTTCCTTCCTTTCCAAAGCACCCCAGATGACTTCTACCCCTCTTCCAAGCTACAGAAAGGTAAAATATTTCTGTTGAAGCGTTGCCTTCGGCATTTCTATGACATCTGTCTCTCCTTCTATTTTTTTCCCCAAATGCATAAAACAAGCAGACGAGCAGGATATAGACAAAGACTCAGAGCAGCCTTCAAGTAGTAAAGCATCAGACTATCAAGGGGGAAGCCCAGAAGCTGAGGACTCTGAGGAAGAAGAAGAAGAAGAAGAGGAGGACGAGGAAGACGAAGATGATGATGATGAAGATGATGAGGATGATGATGAAGAAGATGAAGAGGAGGAGGAAGAGGAGGAGGATGAAGATGATGAGGAGGAAAGTGAAGAGGATGATGAGGAAGAGGAAGAAGAAGAGAATGAATGCGAGGAGGAGGAAGAGGACAGTGACAAATGCGTGGCTTCTGTCGAGGCCGACACTCCTGAATTTGAAGATGTACAAAAAAATCCTGATACTGGTGCCCTTAAAATTATTGAAGGTGCTGATGCTCAGAACATACCTGGTACTGAAATCACCAGTGAAACCAGTCCTGGTATTGAAGGTGCCTCTGAGAAAGATGCCAAAACAGAGACTCAAAAAAGTGACTCCCCAGTTGGAACAGCAAATTATGCAATTCCAGCAACACTAGATGTAGGGGAGGATTGTGTTGTGTCAGCCATTAGGGTTGAGTCAAAATTTTCTGATGAAGATGACAGCCTTGGAAAGGAATATATTTTGTCAACAGGCGGCCCCTCATCATCCAGAAATCAAGCAGGAACTTGTTCTCCAACTGCGGTAAAGGAGGACGAGTTAGAAAAAGAGATGGAAAAGGATGATGATGACTCCTGGAGTAATCGTGGTGATTCACTGAGCAATCACAGTGATGATGAAGAGGATAATCAGACAGGAGGATTTGGTCGCAACACGGTACTAGCTAATCGAAAAAATGTGGTGCCTGAGGATGGAGTTGAAAATACAGACCCTTCCTCTGATGCTGGATCAAACAAAGAAGGTTTCAAAGGGGAGAAGCGCAGATCTTCATGGGGCTCTTCATTAGATGACAGCGATGCTGACCTGCCCAAAGAAGAGGAGGTAAGCCATGAAACACTTGATCAGACAAGTAATGTTCAAGCATCAGATTTACAACCAGCAACAGCAACCAAGCAGCCAAAGGAAGATCAACCAGATACCTCATGGGACTCTTCATCTCCAGTGGTGCCATCTCCAAAATGTGTCTCACCTCAGCCAGTCATGGATGAGCCCTCGTCTCCTATGGGATTATGTTCAACAAGCACTCCTCAGACCAAAAACAGACCAGCAAAAGCAACAGTAGATGAGTCGGAGTGGGATTCTTCTTCTGAAAATAATGACCAAAATGAGAATGACTCTGCCATAAAAGGTAACATGTTGTCACCAGTTTCTAAAATAGAAGTTGTAGAAGAAGAAGAGGCTGCAGAGCAGCAGTGTTCTGATGACTCTTTGAAAGAAGAAGATCAAGAAAGTGTTGGAAAAGAGTCCAATAACCCTTCTCCTGTAGTGTCATCAGTACCTGAGGATGAAAAATCAACCGGAAGCCAAATACAAGATAACGATGATGTTGAACAGTCATCCCAAATGGAAGGAAAATTGGACTCCGAGAATGAAAAAGGAAGTGATAGTAGTTGGGATGATGAAGAGGAAAGTATTGAGTCAGAAAATCAGAAGACAATGTTGACAATGGATGATGAAGTTGCAGCCTCTGGTGACACTTTGAAGACATGTCTTTCTACCCCAACGAAGTCAAGGCCCACAAGTGCAATAGACAAGGAGTTGGAGGGAGATAAGGACAGTGAAAATGCTCCTCAATCTGTTATTGATAGAAAGGAGGAGTCCCCAGAGGATAATCTGGGGGAGGAAAATCTGGAGGATGTTAAGAATGTCAAAGACGATGAGGCGAATGAGGACTCTGACAGCCAGGACGAAAAGCTGCAGTACGACTTTACGAGCGCCACAGTCAAAGCATGTGATGATGACGATGATCAGGAGGCTCGATTAACTGCATATGTTCCACTGGAAAACAAAAGTGCCATCGTTACCCAGACAAAAGTGTCATCAGATGACATCGATGAAGAACAAACAAGGGAAAAGGTTTTTTCAAGCCCTCCCGCTGCTGGTCAACACCATGATTCAGACGGGAACATGTCTGATGAAGCGTTACCTCAGACTGACATTGATGATGTTGAATTAGACTCGCCTGATGAGGCAGAGAGCATGAGCATGGCAGGTCAAGAGCTGAGGAACACTGAAGAGACTGTCGTTAAGGTAAAACAGGTAGTTTTTAGTTGTAGTGTAGCTGAAATGTAGTGCAGCCCCTTGAAGCACTCCACCACCACTTTTATCACACTCATTTTCTAGCTTCAAGTTGTATATACACAGGGTACACAATAATGCAGCATTTTCTTTTATACAGAAAGAAGATTCGACTGGGGATGAAGATGATGATGACCAAGAAGAGGAGAGAGATGATGATGAGGCGGAGGAGGAAGAGGAAGAAGATTCCCCAGATGAACATGATCAGGCCGAACAGAGTGCAGAATCCCTTGATGCCACTTCTCTCGTCCCTGAGCCAGAAGTCTCTAAAGATAAGAAAAGAGGTAAAAGAAACAACAAAACATTTATAACAGATGTCTTGCACACGCTTCAAACAAGTGCAAGTGCTCTACAGAATTGCTGATCCAAGAAAATGTTCAATAGTGTGATTTTCCTATGTTTACAACAGCACTTCCCTGTCCACCACCTTAGTTACTGAGGCTGCCTTAAACAACGTAATAACAACAAACACCTGACAAGCCACTTTGCTCTTTGATTTAATTACAGTCAAAAACACTGGTATCTTTCCCTGTTAGAAGACATTGTGGCTGCATAGAGAATTATACCATATCATTAATGTCCCTAATATCCCTAGTCACCATGATATTGTAAATGTTGTCATACAGTAAAAATGTTGGAATTAGCACCATTCATTTTAAATCCATTTAAAATATGGAAAACGTTTTGAGGAGGCATCCTCTGTCACTCTCGTAAATACCATTGCTTTTCAGTTATGTCATTGTAATGAATCTAAATCTGCTGACATAGATCTAATGTCCGAGTTGGGTCTGGAGAAGGGCGAGGAAGAGCAGGACTCCTGGGACTCTGAGGTACAGTAAAGACACATCTTAGAATACCTCGTAGGATCAGATGTGTGCCGCACAGATTATACAGGTTGATTTTTCTCTTTTAGTCCCAGTCTGAAAGTCCAAAAATTCCCTGTGAAGAGAAGCAAAGCTTGAGGACTCAAGGTCAAACAGAGGTGTCCACTGTTGAAGAAGAGCTTAAAGAAAGTAGGTCCATTTGATTTATTCATTTGGATTTTTCTTTTCAATCAAATCATTCCAGGCACCATTTCATGCTGCAGTAACAATGTTGCCTTATTTCAACACAATCAGAAAACTGTGCTTTAGTGTATTAATGCATGGATTATTTTGTCTGTGATTAATGTTCAAGCTTTCTGTGTTCAGTCTATATATTCTCTAGGATGTGCAATGCAATATACTTTTCACCATCAAACCAGCCTTTCCAACAATATGTCACATTTCTTTTGTAGACTTGTTTTATATTCCCTCTTTTTTGAGAGGGCAAGGAAGCAATAGGATGGCAGTCATAGAGCCTCGGAGGAGTGTAGGCAGGCCAAGAAGCAGCCAGGGAGAGGGTATGAATGTCTTGACTCAAAGGTCTAAGGAACAGCATGTTAAACCTGCCAGAGGCCTGACCATCACCTCATGATCACCATCAGAGAATGCATGCAGCAAACACTGCTCCACCTTGCCTGCTTCCCTTAAACCCCATTTACCCAAACTTGGAGCCACAGGTTCTTCTTAGCTTGCTTGATTTTAGTTTCGGCTCAAATTATATTAATGAGTGAGTGCAGCACTTATTAGCATTCTTGGCTGATGTTAAACCCGTGTCCCAGTAATACCGGCATGATGAATCTAGACGCTCTTCTGCTGCCTATCAGTATATCTTCATGCAAATTAACCATGAGCTCATCTGCATGGGAATGCTTTTAACAATGTTCTGGCAAACTCATCCAGTTTCATCGTATGTTTTTTTTTTTTTACAGAAAAAGTTAATTTTGTCTCCAACATGACTGACATGTCTTGTCTCTTGCAGTTGGAGATGACAATAATGAGGATAATGGAGGCGAACATGATGATAAAGATTGTACTATACAGACAGAGGTGGGTTCAGCGACTAAATGCCATTAAAGTTTAAAAAAAAAAATGTATCCACTGGAATCAAATGGCACTGTTTTCCCTTTCTGTCAGACTGACAAGGCAAAATGGGAACCACTTCGTGTTTTGAGCAACCTTGAAGGGGATAATGAAGGAAAGACAGGTAAACAGAATAACGTGGAGCTTTATGGTTCCTGTTGGCCTAAAATGTACGAATTTGAATATAATAACACGATTCTTTGTCTTTCTTTGATAGACTTAATGGAAGAGCTTGGTCTTGGGGATGTTGACGATCTTGAAGGTAAAATGAAATCCACTTTAAAAATAAAATTATTTTTGTGTTCAAAAGGCAGTGGATCATGTCACGCATGCACCCTTTACAGGAACACTGCTGGAAAATTGTCTGATATCTACAAAGTAGCACCCAATACATATGTTATGAAAGCTTCGCTTTAAAATACTTAAGAGCTACTGTCTTTTCAAACTCTTGTTTAAAATCTGCATGCAACTCTGGCTTTAATACTGTTTGTATGTTTTTGTTGTCATGCTTTTTGAAGCCAAAAAAGCAGGTCAGTAAACATAAACTAGCTGATTAGACCAGGCGAACTGTTTATACTAGTAGCTGTAGTTACCCGTGTTACAGCCTGCCCCTCATTGTTTCCACTGAGTAGTGTTGTCAGATGTTGTAGTTATCCCAAGGTAAACTGACCTCCTACCCTGAACAACATCCATGTCAGATTTTGTTAATTGACCTACACCTTCATGCATAATGACACAGATGCCTCAGATTGGGACTCGGCCAGTACGACCAGTAAGAGAACACTACCTGGACGCAGAATGGTCTCCCCTGGACTTGAGGAGTTCCCAGAATGCTCCTATCCGGCTGTTAAAGAGCAGGATGAGGACATTGCTCCAGCAGCACCGCAGACACCTCAGAGGAGCATCAACTCCAACAAGACACTGCCCAGCACACCTCCTCAACCAGCACCACAGCCCACACCTCGGGCCAGGAAGATGGTGCTTCAGACGCCAGAGAGTGAAGAAGGTAAGGCATATTGAGCCCGTCTGAGATCTTGCAAACACACATATATATACCATTGAAACAAAGGATGTAATTCCAGCTTATTCTTTTGTTTCTCTTGGACTTGCTCTCATTTAGAATCCGATTGGGAACCAGACAATGTTGCATCCTCTTGCAAAGCAAGTGCAATTGACAATCAGCTGCAGAACACAGCTGAGCTTCAGGCTGTGGGTAAACCAGGTAAAGCTCTCTGTTCTTTGTAAGTATGTCTCCAGGTAATTGTGTGCACATGCCCTGTACTCTGGATGAAGACTCTCTCTTTTTCTTCTTAGGCTCCCCTGAGCTCTCCCCAACGGAAAATGTAGAGTTTGACAAGCAGCAACAAAAGGTGAGAAATACCCAGAGTATAACTTCTCTACCAAAATCCTTATTTTTTTATTCCTGGCATTTTTGTTCCGGACATTACATTACCATTTATTCTGCCTGAGTCACAGAGAAATGGAAGTAAATAATGAATTCATGTTTATTGTTAAATATGTTCACATTGAGGATCCTCAAAGCCAAAATGTCAAATTAAACAAATGTGAAAATGCAGTGTTTTGGGACCTCAAGGTGAGATCAAAGATTTACCCTTTTTTTTATTTATTTTTTTAGTTTTGGCCTGTTGTAAGTAACTAGGTTGCTCTACCTATCATTCCCAACACTGAGTGAAAAAAACTTTAAATGTGCCTTTGCCGTTGGGAACATAGCTCCAAATTCTGGCATTTAAATAAAAAAAAAGTTTATTATGAAAGCATTACAAATAAACACTAATCAATTTGTAACGTCCCAAATTACAGTCTTGCAAATACAATATATGATATTATTTTTATAAGAAGAGGTATGAGAAGGCATTGTTGAAATGTCTCCATATTTATTTGAACATTGTGTTTTTTATTTGAAGTCCAAACTTGTTTTTTGCATTTTTGTCTTGTCTGTTCTGTGTCTTTCCTTGTCCATCCATGCCATCAAAGGAGATAGATGACGAAATAGATAAATGTGAGTTTGATATAAATAACCCATGTCCAGCTGGTCATGTGGGCTCCGACCGCGGAGAAAATGCTAATGGCTTCAAAGATCAACACAGCCCTGAAGAAAGAGGTGCAGCAGCTGAAAACGTACCATGGGAGAATCGTTACGAGAAGCTTTGGGTCGAGGTGGAGAAACGTGAGGTAAAATCCACCTTCAAGAATGTTGCTGGTGAGTTAAAAGAGAGGTTTGGAGAGCTGCTTAAATCACGACGTTCTGCAGAAGACAGCACAGAAGAAGAAGAAGAAGAACAGGCCATGGCTGAGTCTGTTTCTGCAGGAGAAGAATCAAGTGATGAAGAAGAGGGGGAGGTCATTGTGCGCCCCATGGCCAGAGCAAGAAGTACCGTCCTTCTCACCATACCTGAGCAGAGGGAGTCTGGACTGGAAGACTCTGCAACGGAGTCAACTGACAACTCCTTATGCGAGGACAGGATGCAGGTCCGTGAGCCTCCAGCTAGAGAGAGCAACATGTGTCAAAGGCCAGATCTACTCACAGAGGATGTTCTGGAGGAGTGCAGCTCTCCTTCACCACAGCTCACCGCAGCACAGAGACACGGCTGCATAGATCCTGTTAGGGCAGATTTTACTGATACCATACCCATGTCTGAGGTTGACCATAGCACATTCCTAAAAGATGATGCCAAACACGGGCCATTCCAGAAACCACAACTGGACCCTATTTGGAAGGACAACACTGCAAATCTAGATAAAGCAGAAAAAAACAGTGTGAGTTCAGAAGAGGATCCAGAGGAAATCACCAAGTCTTGCCCGCCCTCGCTAAGCAGACGTTCAGCAGCTATCCCAGGTGTTTCCGACGAAGAGCTGGAAGAGGACATGGAAAGATTTAAACCTGAGGTAGGGGTGCTGAAGGTTGTCTTCCAGGATCTGGAGAAAGAAAAGGCCCAACTCCAGAAAGAGGTAGAGGATGGCCGCCCCGTCTTTAGTTCCTTCTTCTTCACCGCCTCTCTTTATTTCATCCATGTGCTTCATTTCATTTCTTTTAATCCTGCTGTTTCAAAGGTCCCACTCTAGCCACACGCCATGACCACATCTTAAGTCTTTCTGTTAGATGTTCATTTTCCATATCTTGATAAATGTTTTCTACAGGTTTGATTTCAAGTAGAAGAGTTCATCTTGCATGTTTCTCTTTATATTTTTGTGGTCTTTGAACTAACATGTAAGATTTAACCACCATTTGTTGAAGGTCATTTGCACTGCACTCAAGTCATTGAAAAAATATTATTTGTTTGGCATTCTTGATTGTACTTCATTGTACAAAATCCATCCTTACAGTGTGTGTTCTTTGGAGTGACCTGTCCCTCATGCATGGACCTCGCATGTATCTTTACGTTGAATAGGTTTGGTTTTATGAACTCTTTTTCTAGGGGATGTGGCTTTAAGATTGTAAAAGTAATAGCCTTCTTTTCCCTGAAAAAGAAGTGCTGTTGTGATGTTAGGGTATATTTTCCTTTAAGGAATGCTGTGCTTAAGTAAGTTTGTGTACATACAGGTATTTCTCAAGAAGACTGATCTCCAGGGGAGGAATATAATTTGGTTTCTGGCCAGCCTTTTGTTTTATGTTTTGGTATATCTTTTGAAAAAAAAAAAACATAGAAGGAACTATACATTTTGCTGGTAAACAGTTTGGCATTTTAACGATCAAAACGACGTACATCTGAAAGTTCATACAACCTTTAGATTCTTTTGGTTTTTTTAGATTGCAGATTTAGTTTTTAGAAGATCTTTACAAGACTGCTGTCTCTACTAGTTCTTCAATATTTACAATTCAAATCCGACTGTTTAAAACTGATGAGATTTTTCTTACTTCAGGCATGCCAGGGAAAGCATTGTAAGGTATAGAATTGTGCGTCCTTGTAATTAACTGAAAATACCATGTCAAATAGAGTAGCCACACTAAGGTGTTAGGTCTCCGATGGGAGGGGTGACACTAAATTATGTATGACAAAGTGTACTAGTCCCGGCTCCAAAATGCATCTTAAAAGGCTGGCCCCTACCTGTTTCCCTTAGGAATCATCTCTCAAGTTCAGTAATCAAATATTTACCCTTGTCTTTTCAGGCTGACAAAGACACAACAAAGACCGCAATGGAGGTGCAAAGATCCAGTACTTCCTGGGATACTGGTGGATCGGCTTTGGAAGATGTGGGTACTGAGAAACCTGAGACCAGGTTAGGATGCACGTCAAGTCAAGCTGGAGCATTTCACCAGGAGCAGCAGCTTGCAGCCACTAAGAGGTATGCATTATTTTGCTTTTGTGCATTTTAGGCCCTGATTATTGTCTTTTATAAAGCTCTTTTTCAGATTCAATGACACATTCAACAGAAAGACCCAAGTCTAAATTTAAATGTATTGATCTATTTAATGAGGTTTTCATCAGCAATACCTCCAAGGCCCCCAAAAATGTAGATGTCACAACTCATTGACTGTCAGGTTTATTGCTCTCCATAGCACCAACGGGGCACCAGTGCAATTGCATCTCCCACTTCAGCAGACCTACAATAGCATCAAACAGGAAGGACAAGCTGTAGATGAGACCTCACGACTGGAGCTGGTCAGAGGGGCCCGGCGCAGCAGAGCCCCTCAGACCAACACTCATGTCAATGGAGATCCTCTGTCTGTGTTTGATGATAGCACTTTAAGTGACGTGTCGGACGATGAAGGAAGGTATATATGCAGTATGCAACCTTTTTTGTGTCAATTTCACCTCTCTGTCACTAACACGCAAGGTGTGTTCAGACTGAATGCAAAGTGAATTTTACAAGCAGCCAGCTGCATACAAAATCAATAGAAATAAGTGAGTGAATGTGAAGGATCACAGATTCACTTCAGGAAGAGCAAATAAAAAAATTATCAAATCAAAGAATAAAAAAAATCATGCATTTGTGGACTATTTGCTACTTCAGCTAATGCAAATAGCAAGGTAAGAAAAACAGGAGCAACATAAGTGAAACTACTGGAGGTGTTGGTAAGTTAACATTGTGTTTATGCATTGGTTGTTTGTGGCAAATAAACACAGACTATTAATGTATAAACGGAGGTTGAAATTTACTTTGCATTCACTCCAAACCAGCCTTTATAATATTATGGTGGGCGGGATCAGTAGGATGCAGTTCTTGATTTTTTTCCCTCCCTAAATAGTTGCATGACTAACCATTGACTTTCCAAAAATTTTAATCGTATACTGCATTATACCATCACACTTCCAACAACTCAATAATGTCTTGAGAACATGCACATCAGTTTTCCAAGTGACCCTTTTTTCTTTCCTCTGTTCGTTTGGCTCAGGTTTCCAACCAGTGGACAACAGAAAAATGAGGTAGAACACAAACTCTGGACTGGATAGAAGTTTGTACACAATACAGAATGAGAAAGTGATAATACTAACCACCCAGTTTGTTCTATATTCAGAATCCAGAGGACGTGGAGAATGCAGAAGACTTTGATGAACTCACTCAGTCATCTGACACAGCCACAGACGACATCGACTCTCCCACTTCAGGCTATCGTCATGCATCCCTCCTCATTCAAAAGCTAGACTCGGCCACTTTAGGTACTCATTCAGCTCTTTAAAATGCTCATTAAAACAAAATCAGTTTGTTAATCTAATTTGCATAATGCATGTTCACAATCCACCTCTGAAAGCTACAGGCTTATTAAATCCTTAATATTATTTCTTACAGATTCGAGAAGCATGGTGAAGCTGCAGAGCATTTTCCACGAATATGAGCAATCCATCCAAAAGGCGAGGAGTCGCCACGGGTACCTGTCAGACAAGGTGACCCAGCTGGAAATGGAAAGGGCCGAGCTTAAAAGCTCTTTGGAAGACGTTACGGATTTTAAATCTGCCTTGGAGCGCAACCAACTGGAGCTGCAGACCGAGGTCACAAACCTCAAGTGAGAACTCCGTCCTTTTGTCGCACACCAGAGTTACTCGTCATGTCTTATGTTATCGCTTTTTTAATGGATCTTTTTTATTTGGCATTTTTATTTGACTTGAAATTTCTGTTGAAAACTTGGTACAGATTTCAGCTGAAACGGGAGCAGGAAAATCACCGCAACGCCACCATGATGTACAACACCACCAGAGATAAGCTGAGGAGGACGGAGGAGCAGCATCAGTTAGAGGTTCAGGAGAGGCAGAAGGTGGAGCTGACGCTCAGGAACCTGGAGCTGGAGATGAGGACACTGGTCAACAACATGAAACAGGTACACATTCTTATACTTCATATTAAGTTAACATATGGCTTAGATGATATCTTATACAATATATTTTTTGTACATTGAGTAATACTCATCATATGGTAATTTGATTGGAATTTACAGCAATGCTTTCAAGTATTTTGCCACAGTCTATCTCGTCCAGTTGTTATTTGATGTTTATATGATTCTTACATGTCAATCACCCAGCTGGAGGAGGATCACAGTGAGACACAGAGACTTCTGGCTCAGGAGCGCAGTGCTCGCACGCTGCAGGAAAATCTACTCAACAGCCATCTCCGTAAGCAGCAAGAGATTGAGGATGAGAACAAGAGAAACATAAGCAAAAGCAATGAGGTAATCCTGGTATGATAATGTAATCATTTGAAACACATTGGTTTGCTTTATGGTTCAGATGCTTTTCCGAGAGTTTGTATTTTGTGTTTGGACATGAACAGAAAAGCATTTGGCAGCTTTAGGGTTTGAACATTTTAGAAATTGTAAATTAAGAGTGGTACAGTCTGTATATACACTTTAAATGTTATCTTAACAAGTACCTTTTCCTGTTGTTCATAGGCTTTGTCTCAGCTCACTGAAGCCAGTGACAGGGAGAGGGAGTTACTCCAGCAGACTGCGACCCTCCAGGAGCAGGTGTCTATCGTGAGGTCAGACCTTGAGCGTTTGCAGGCCAACAGCAGCCTCAAAGAGAGCCACCTTTCGGAGGAGAACGATGCCCTCAAGGAGCAGCTCGAAGATGTGCGTCGAGATCTTAAACTCAACAGCGAAGCCCTGACCCAAACCGTCTTCAACTGCAACACCCAGGTGACCGCCCTGAAGTCTGAGCTAGCTATAACAACAAGCCGTCTGGAAAATGAGCGGCAGACTCGGGAAGCCCTGGAAGCAGAGGTCGAGTCCACTCGTACCCGCCTGGCCGGAGCCGTAAAGGAGGCAGAGCTTTGCCAGGCAGCTCACTCGGACACGGAGAGAGCTCTGCTCCGGGAGAAGGAGGAACACCAGCGACTTAAAGACAGACTCACAGGTTAGTAGTGGGAGGAATGGTGCTTTTGTTTCAGGCACATTCCATCATTAGAGATGTGAAAGTTATTTATTGAACAGACGCAGCAGCTTTGTAACCGGAAATTAACCTAAAATGTCCTTCTTTACTCTATAAATCTATCAATTTAAGGGAAAGATCTAGTGAAAAGGGCTGGAAGGTAACAGTTGCCCAGTTGGCACTGACAAGATTTGTAATCACTGTCAGCTTTTTTGACTGGATAAGGAGTCTTTTGCTATGTGGATCTTTGTGTCCTGCAGTCTCTTTGCTGAACTGGGAGCTTGTTTTTTTACTTTTTTTTTACTTCTGCAGGTGACACAGCCAGTCAGCGTGAGGCCGTCAACAGCCTGTCCCAGAAGCTGGCCAAGGCAGAGACTCGTGCAAACAGCATGGAGAATGAGGTTCATCGGGCCACGCTGCAGCTGACAGAGAAAGGCTTACTGCTGGAGGTCCTACAGCGGGAGAAAGACCAGGCGGCTGTACGTGTCAAGGAGCTAGAAACGGCTCTGCAGACAGAGAGGGAGCAGGTCAGCCGTGCCGGAGCGCGCCAAGAGGCCACACAGGAGCGGCTAGCCCAAACCCAGAGTGAGGGCATGTTACTTCGGCAGCAGCTGGAGGAAGCCCAAAACAAAGGCGTAGCAAAGGAGCGTGCTGTGACGGATGCCCAAGAGCGATTCAGTGACATTCTGTCCAAGCTGCGCTCTGACTGCGAAGAGAGAGTACAACTAGTGGAGGACAGGAATAAGGAGCTCGCCAGTAAGGCTGCTGATCTCCGAGATCAGATCTACAAGTTGGAGGAGGAGAAGAGCGAAAGAGAGGTAAGATTAAGAGTCTGCTGGTTAAGAGGATTACCCAACCTCGTTCTCCAAACCCACTTTTAGCCTTTTTACCACATCGAGGTCAGGATCTCTCTTTATATCTAATCAAACCCTGCTTTCTCTGGATTCTGTCTGAGCACAGACTAGTCTGAGGCAGCTGCAGCAGGAGCTAGCTGACTCGCTCAAGAAGCTGTCCATGAGTGAAGCTTCCCTGGAGGTCAACACACGCTATCGCAATGACCTGGAGGAGGAGAAGGCTCGGCTCTACAAAGACTTGGACCGGCTCAAAGGAAAGGTAACAGCAGGGAACAGTGCCACCTTATGGCAGCATGCTATGACCACATCCCTGATACCAGATGTGTGAATGGTTATGAAGCAGATGCTTTAAGCTCTACTGGAATTAGATGGCTCATTATCACAGTTTTAATATAATCGAGCAATAACTTTCAGCCCATATGTCCTCTGAAGTTACAGTTAAGATCACTGTTAACATTGCTGATGAGGTGGATGCTTTGTCTCTGTCATGTAGCTGGAGGAGAGTGAAGACCAGTACGTGCAGGCTGAAAGACGAATCAACAGTCTAAAGAGCAGTCTGGATGAAAGAGAAAAGGAACTCGCAAGTGCTGCTCAGAAACACCAGGGGGCGCTGTCTGCCTCAGCAGCGTCTGATCTCACCATCAAACAGCTGGAGGAAGCTGTGCAAAGGTATTTACAAACACAGGCTGCTCACACACGTATTTGGGAATAAAAGAACAATTAATACACCACCAAAAAATATCATGTAAAATAAAGAAATTACACAGAAATTATTCTATATTAATAAACATGTATTAAAAACATTGTCAGCCATGAATCTAGATATGTTAGGGACACACTGTATGAATATTTGTGATGCAGTGTGTTCATGTAATGTTTCATTAGGCTTGAGATCGAGAACGCCAGATTGGAAGCTGCTGCAAAGCAACAGTCCAACAAAATTGAAGCTCTTCAGAAAGGGGCTCAGGAATCTGCCATGGTAAGTGCTGCAAACTTGATCCGATTACCTGCACACACACATTATACACAAGATCTTGGTTGCGTCATGCCTAAAAAAACTAGCTGACTTAAAGTTATGGAGTCATTATTATATTTTAAGGTATCCAATCTTTTTCCAGCTATCTGACTGCTCGCCAGGAGAAGGGGTTGGTATTGTGGATGTAGGCTTAGTTTCTCTGTGTGGGTTTAGCTTTGTTTTGTCTTTTTAATCATATAAAGAATTTTACTTAAATTGTGAATTAATATTATATACACTTGGGCTTTGTGGGCTTTTTGCAAAATCTGTTAGACCTGGAATACAACCAGGGCAGGAAGTATCGGTTTTTTGTCGGTTTGGGTTTTTCTTGGTGACATCAACACGTGTTTTCTCCCTTAAGTCTGATCTTGGTATGTCGGGTCTTTCACTCCTTTTGTCTCAAGCTGCATGTTGCATGTTAATTCCTTTTAGTCTAAAGTTTCCTCAGTTTTTCTAAAATGGTGAATAAGAGACAACAGCAACACAAACATAAATTCCCTTTCTAATTTCAACTCTTTTCTTACCTCTCTAGGTCAGAGGTCATTTGGAAGACCTGGTTACAAACCTCCAAAGCAGTAAGATGACTTTGGAAGACCAACTCAGTCGAGAGGTTGGTGGCATATTTTATGTCCTCACTCAAAAAAACCTTCAGCTTGGATTTCCAGTTACTTTTATGTTTTTTTCTAATCTTTGTGTAAGTAATTCACCTAAGACCAGTCTTTTATGTTATTAGAACAAGGTAAGGTAGAATACCACCATACCAATTTTGAATTCATGCATAAAACAGAAATGTAGCGCTATTTGAACATATTGCGCTATATTGAAATTAGTCATAGATCATTGTAACAAGCAAACAGGAAGCTCTTTTTTATCATTTGTGTTATATATAATATTTACATTTCATGTTCCTCTTTCTTAGGTCCAGAAGCAGAGCATGCTGTCTCACACAGCCCAGGACTCTCAGGCCTTGTGGGAGGAGGAGCTGAAGAGCCGCTCAAAGTTAGGACTGCGCCTGGCAGAGCTGGAAAAAGAAAAAGGAGAGCTCAGCTCCCAGGTGATCACTCTGAGGCATTCATGTGCAGACTAATGTTGTATACGATGAATTAAGTATCCATGCTTTCTGATAATAACTCACCATGGTTTGGGTCTCAGTAGTTATCAGCCTGTTGCCTGTTTGTTATCAGATGGAAATAGAAAAGAAGAAAGCCAGGAAAATAGCGGAGCAGAAGAGGGCTGTAGACACCCGGCTGGACCAGGAGATGAAGAGGAACACAGAGCTCCAAAAAGAAATGTACAGGTGACTCCTAGCCTTCTCCTCCCCGTGCCCTCCTCACCCACGGCAGTACTTCATCCTACTGTTTAAAAAACAACCGAGATCCAGTAGAACGCAGTCTTTCCTGGCTTTTGTGGCTGTGGTACAACAATCATCCTGTGATAATGTTCATCACGTCCCTTCAGTTCTTGTGTTTGTCTCATGTTTTTGTTTGTGTGGTCTCTTCCTATTCTTTGATGTACCTTATTCTGTTGTGACATTTTTACCTTTAATAAGAGGTTGGTCTGATGAGTTTTGAATCTTAATTTTTCATTTTTAGGATATTTAGTTAAGTGTTTGGAATTTTGGATAAACTTCATATATTTTAAGCCACTTTGTATTTTGTTTTTATGTGGTGGCTCACTTGTAGTATTTGTGCATGTGCGTTTAAGGTTGCGTACTCTATTGAAGACTGCAAAGAAGAAATTGCGCGATCAGGGCGCAGGTGGAGCTGAGTTTGGCTCCCCAATGAGCAGTCTGCGGATGGACGTTGGCAGACACAGTCAGACCGACCCTTTCGTTGGACAGATGAAAGAAAAGGTTTGTCTTTATCATAAAGCTCAATGATTTCTGTATAAAACCCCAAACACGATACTGCTACGAGCAGTAGAGCTAGAAAGACGCCTGAGTCTCTTAGATGCTGTTATACCTCAGCTGTTAGACTTGTGCTTCTTTCTTATGATACCAGGTGGAAGATCTGCAGCTGAAGCTGGACAAGGAAGGGTCCCGCCGCAGCCAGCTAGAGAAGGTGAACGGGGACCTTAAGGACCAGCTGGCCTCCTTTAAGAGCTTGAGCCGCAGTAGTGACCAACTGGAGAGGAGTAAGAGGCAGTTGGAGGAGGAGGTTTTGGACCTGAGACGGCGAATGGAAACTGCTCAGATGGAGCAGAGCCAGGTGGAGCAGTACCGCCGTGACGCAGAGGAGAGGGCCCGTCAGGAGATACAACAGAAACTGGAGCAGGTCAACATTTTCCTGCAGGTAAATTTAATTTTGTTGGTTAATATGAAAAAAAAACTATCACTAAGCCTGATTTAAAATCATTGTATCTGTTCGTCTGTCAGTCCCAGGCAGCATCCCAGGAAGCACTGGATCAGATTAAAGCAGCCAACGAGGCCAACCTGCGCTCCCAGCTGGAGCAGAAGATCCGGGAGCTGGAGGGGGAACTGGGCCGGGCCCGCACCACCAGTCACGACAGCCTCAACCAAAGAGACTCCACACGCACAGAGCTAGAACGATACCGCCAACTCTACACAGAGGAGCTGCGCATCCGCAAGTCCCTGGCTGCCAAACTAGAGAGGTGAGAGCAGCTTGTTCTTCACAGCTTAGTGCCGGGTTTTCTAAAGCAGATACTCTGATCCGGCAAGTGTTTGATTCCTGCATTTGTAGACATATAACATGGTACAAGCATAGGGACAAATAGTGCTGTATTGTCTGTAAATACCTTAAATGAATTAATTTAATTCTAATCATGCTGGAAATGGTCAGCATACATCAGAAGGAAAGGAGAAAAACCAAAGTACACCAAAAAAACATATACAAAAACAAACAATAGTCTATGATCAATGATGAAGAGCTACTGGTGTGTTTGCAGTATTGGGATAAGGTTTGGGTGTGTTTGTGTTGAATCCACGAAAGGGCTGTGCATCATTTATCATCTGAAATTGGTGATAACAGCATATCTCCTCTATAGTAGGAGAAAAGCTGGCACATTTAATAGAATTTGGATGCTATTTCAATGCTTAATTTTTTTGTAGTTTAAAGAGCACCCAAGAGTCCAGCAATAATTGTCAAAAAAGTAACAAAATCTTCTTTTTCCTCAGATGTTTTTGCTTCCTTAAGATCTGATCAGACTTTAACCACCTGATTTTTTTGCTGTTATCAAATATTACCTGAATTGTATGAATGATTTTCCACACAGGGCCAACAGTCGGCTCGCAGAAGCCAATTCCAAGTTGCTCAACGAGCGCAGCAGGTCGCTGATCACCAGCAGCATCGCAAACGGAAGCCTGGCAGGGCCCTCGCTGGACGTGGGCTCTCTGGGTTCACCAGCACACTACGGGGCCACACTGGGACCCCTCAACAGGAGCCTGGGCCTGGGCCTCTCCTTCCTCAGCCCTGTAAGCGAGGGGCAGAACAGCAGAGTGGAGGACTACCTAGCCAAGGTCTGTACGGTCGTTATTAAAAACATGTTGATTACAGAGGAATATTCTTTATGGAGGCAAGTTTATTTACTTTCAACCATTTTCATTTCCATAACATCATGGTTGTCAGCGTGTTTATTGTGTAACTGGTTGCTTTTTACACACAGATCAGTGTGTTTTACATTGTCATAACTGCAGAGACATTTTAATCTGTCAGTATTGAGGCCAAAACATATTTTATTTAAAAGCCAAATATAAATGTTGCTCTACTGGCTTTCTAAATTCAATTAACACCTTTCTTCCCTCCACAAGAACACCTTCAAAAAAAGTTGTTTCCTCCCCCTGTTGCTTTCTTTTCTTCCTCCTGCACATTGTTTCTTCTTCACTCTAACTCCGGCCTTCACGGTAGCGGGACTTTCCTTCTAACCTGTCTTCTATTTCTCACTCTTTTAGCTTCTAGCTCAAAAGTCTGTCTCTCATCTCTCCTCTCTTCAGCCAGACCCATAATCAGGTGTGTAGAAGTGTTTAGCTCAGTGTCTGGTTGGCTGCTGCTCCCTTCACCCTGCTGGTGTGGCTCTGTTAACATGCAAACCATGATGTTCAGGGTTCATACAGTGGAAACATAGTTGTTGTAGAAGGAAAAAATGTTTCGGGGTGGACCAGCAAAGTATTAAAACTGAAGGTGTGACAAATGTAGCCCTGTAATCACATCAGTTATATTATTATCAGTTGTTATTTTACTAGAAATAACAAATTGTCATAATTGACTTAACAAATTTTCCCCCAACTTAAAGGTTCAATGGCACAAATGACATAAGACGCAGTTCAAATTCAAAGAAGTTCAGAATATAGAGTTCAGATTATGGTGAAATGTGCAGGAACTCTGGGTTTTGCATTGTGTTATTTTGTCACATAACTGACGACGCCAGCAGAAATCTCAAACCCTCCTCCTTCATTCTCTGCTTTGAGTTGAATTTCTCCATGCTCCGAAAATGACTGGTAGAGAAAATGTGGCTTTTTAAAGGGTAATCTGTAATTTGTCTATTCCAAAGATGATTTTGATACGTCCCTCATTCTCGTAGTGTTTGATTAGAAAATTAAATCAAGCCAATTCGATCGTCATGAGACAACGTAGATAAGCAGTGCAACACGAGACATAGAAGACTGTTTATTCATAATGGAGGCACATACATATTACCATCATATCATGCCCACAAAAGTAGGATTTTTGTATTTTGACTCCACCAACCTCATGTCTTACCCCTATAACTGTGACAGAGAAAATATAAAGAGAAATGCTTTTTGTGATAACAGCGGCTTTTAACAACAAAACACATGGTTGAAAACATGAACACATCAACAGGCGTATGAACGTGTGTTAGTGTCTGCAGGCAAGTCTAACTGAGCATGTATAGCAAAATACATTCAATCCTGAAAAAATAGCACTTTGTAGAAGAGCATTCTTCACATGTAAGATTTATCCAGATGTCCACCAAAAAGCATTTTACCATTTCTTTAAATCTTGTACCAGCTATCGGGGTAAATCGGCCATCAGCTGACCGAACTGGCTCAGCTTTTGCCACTTGCTGTAAGATTTAAAAGGCAACATCAAACAGCCTGCAGAAACTCCACATTAAAGCAGAGCTTGCATGCTCGGCATGTCCTGCTGTGTTTCACATAATAGTCCTGA
>CAFUXE010000200.1:470771-481478 GCA_903364295.1 Serranus cabrilla
CTTACCATTCATGTGTGTTGCCATTTACCATAGTCCTGTGTTTGGTGGTGAGATATCCTTATGTATGTGTCTTTTTTAAAGTTAAATGTGTAGATATGTATTGTTAAGGCGTATATTGTCTCCCAAAACATTAGATTTGAATCTAATAACAATTTTGGCCTTTTTTTCCAGATGCAGAATGAGTTGGATAGAAACATATCAAAGGAATTAAACAACGGTGAGTGTGCTGTAGCTGGAAACATGGCACAAATTAGCGGTTCTAGATTTTATTTTCGACTTTGGAAAAGTCAGAGGGGTGCCATTCGCTGATCTAAGGACGCTGGTCGACTTTTCTGATGTGTGGGTCAAAAGTTATGTTTGAATCAATTTGACACCCAGACTTCTGTCGGAGGACTTTATGTTGGTGCATTGTAGACAGAGATGATCTTTTATTAATGGTAGCAGTATTTGACTTGTAGTTGCTGCTCACTGATGGTAACTGTGGTCTCCGTCTCTCTTCCTCTCTCTCTGTCTCTCTCTCTCTCTCTCCGTCTCAGCCACAGCAGAGCTGGACGCGGCCTCAGCCCGTATGTCTCCGGTGGGCTCTGCCTCGAGGGCGGAGCTGGACCCCGTCAGCAGGGCGACGCAGCAGTACTTGGAGGTACTAAAGAAGAACAATATGATCTGAACACACGTCACTGCTTCTCCCAGTCAAACATTTTATTCCAACCAAAACATATTGACTGCACCGAGGCCAAAGCCACCGCCCAGTTATCTACCACCAAGGATCCAGCTTTGTATGTATTTACTCGCCCTTCTTTTATGAAACATAATGCACATTGCACTTAACCACTCAGGAGCAAAGGGAACGAGTCATATATCTATATATATGTTGCATTATTGATGGTACAATTAGAGAGAACCTCGAAAGTATTTGTTCCTTCTGACTAATTCTGTTCAATCTGTTACTGTTTTGTTTCTATTAGCACAGTATATATATACAGAATCGTGGCTTGGATTTTTATTTGTGAATATTGGTGTTGCTAAATTTGAATTTATAAGTATTTGATGTATGCATCATTATTAATTTTGCCAAGATATTACATTTGGTACGTGCCATCAAATGGTGCAATATCTGTCTTGGTTCGTTCTATTAGACTCATTGGAGTATTGTGTTTTATGATTATTTTATTTATTCAGTTTTTTTTTTTTATGAACATGATATACTTGAATAAGACGAGCTGGAATATTCTCTGGCTATTGAAACAGGGTGACTACATTTCTACAACTGTCATTACAGCTTTTGTTTGGCTTGTTTTTAGGGCCAACGAAAGTGAAACACGTTTTTTGTTTGATAGTTTTCCATTATTCATAGATACTGTAACAGAATATATAGGAAATCATATATGACGCCTGTACATTACAGAAGACTCTAAAGTTGTAAATAAAACAACAAAAGTTACACAAAAAAAGTTGATTTGCAGAAGTTTTTTTTTGAAAATTCATCATTAAGTTGCTGTAAATGAATTTAAAAAGTGATAAATGTGATTTGTTTTTAATTTTCTATAAACAGCCTACACAAGGCACAAAAAATAACAAAAAAAGAGAAGAAAACCAAACCAAAAAATTAATTATATCCGATATTAGATACAGGCTTACTAAGACAACAAATGACAAATTTAAATAGACTATAAATACGTGAAATAAATTGAAGCACTATAAGTATCCATAGTAATCCTGACCTGTTCCAAAGAAGCATAACAACAAACACTGATGGCTGGACTAAAACATTATAACATGCATAGTTATTATTGTACGTGTTAGTCATTATACATTTAGTACATTTACTAAAATATTAAGTTTGTTCACATTTTAAAGGGACAATTCACCTCAAAATCAGTATCACGTAGACATTTCTTATCTTATTTTAACCCCCTTTTGTTGTGCTGTTCACAGCTATTTAAAACATTTTCTTTCTACCATAATTCCAACAAGGTTTGTGGATTTTCTCGAGTAGCCGTGTCCTGATTTCTAAAAAGAGTATCATCTAGTTCCATTATACTAGAGAAATGGCCGACATCTCCAACACTTTGCAACTCACATTTAAGCACATATAAATGCACTTCAGGTGGGAAGTAAAATATAGATATATACTTTATTTTTGGGTTATTCTGTCCCTCTTTTTCCATTCGCTGTATCAAAAGGTTTTTACACCTGTAAAATCTCTAACAAATCCCAAATATCTGACTGAACAGGTCATGAACTAAAACTGATAATATTACATTTCTGTGCAGTATTGTCGTATTACATTCATTTGAGCTGCAGAAGCTGAGTATATGTTTAATGCTGACCTCTCCTATTCTTGAATCTCTCCTCATTCTGTGTGCTGAACATGCTTTAGATTCCAGGTGTGTTAAATCCAGGATAAAAATGCAGCTTGCCATCAATATTTCATGCACAGCCATTTTTAACCCGGCCCTCATTAGCTATGTTTTGATGTACATCACTTTACCCCCCTCCCTTCCTCTCACATTCCCAAACACATGAAACTTGATGATATGCGCCGGTTTAGAAACCATTCCCCTCACTTATTAAAATGAGACAATGTGTTTATGATTGCCCCCCTCTGGTGTGTCTCTCTTCCCTTTGATCCGTCCTCTCTGCGTCAGCCTCAAATGTTAGATATTCAAATCTTGTTACATTTATTTTTGTTTCCTTTACAGCAGATGGGCACATCTGACAGACTGACTATTAAGTGTTATTATTTCCCCTTTTTTCAATCGACGCCACTTCATACACTACACGTAAACCTTGTTTTGATTGAGGAGGTTACAACCATTGTCATAAAGCTTTGGAGGCAGGCGAGAATACAAATAGACAGATTCTGAATAAAAAAGTGTTGAAAGGGTTGTTTTTGAAAAGCAGCTCAGGTTTAAAACAAACCGCTCCTCACTGGGTCATCCTCCATCTGTGATGCCCAGTCTTGTTATCTCAGACTGCCAGTCCAACAACTGTTTTAAAAAAACAACATGTCGGTTTTCAACCTCAATCCTCCGACGCATGATGAGGTTGTCAACTGAACGGGCCGTTTTATTTATAAATCTAACTACCATGATGTGCAAACGCTTCTCTTAAAATCAGTCCCAAATAAGCACATAACAAAATAACAATGTGAGAAAAGTCAAACAATTTATAGCCATATCAACTAAGCTGCTGTTAAAAAAATATATAGAACCTAAAAGATATTTTTATTCATTCATTTTACTGGTAATTTATAGATTATTTTAATTTTATTTCCCAGCATAAATGCCTTAATCAGAAGTCTCAGCCCATGAGATTATTTCAGACAGAATATTTTCTTTTTCTTGTTTGGTTTAATTTTTGCCCGATTTAGTTTTCCCTCCCTTTTTTATTTTATTCAAAAATATTATATTCAATAAAAAATCTGTTAAAATAAAAAGAACAAAGTAATATGGAAATATATATATATATTTATTGAAAATAATAATATAATTAAATATAAAAATATTTAATAATGACCAAGAGCACTCTCAACTTGAGCTGCCGGACAGACGGCTTCAACAGTTGATTTTATGTTTTATTTAAAATGTTTGCTTAATGTGACTGTTTCCTGTCTGATCTATGAGGAACAAATTAAAGCAATAAGTAACTTTAAACAGGATTACTAAACATGCAGACAACTTGAAACCGCTTACACAAAACCAAAAATAAAAAATGGTACAGCCGTGAAACGGCCTCAGTGTCCTCATGAACGCACAGAGAAAATGTTTTTGAATAAAGTGCTAAATAATAAAATAAAAAGGGATATAATGAATCCCAAATAGCACACTTGAAATTATCATTAATTATAATATAAATAAACAAATAAGATGATATAATTTGTTTTATAACTTATTATATTATAGTATATATTATTCATTTTTCATCATATTACTGTTTAATACAAAAAACAGTGCAACTAATCATTATTACGATCTTGAAGCCCAATGTGATGTCTTGTGATATTCAATGTATCACCAAAAATCCTCCCAATTGAGAAGCTGGAACGAGAAAATATTTAACCTTTTTGCTTAAAAAATAATAGCTAAATGTATAATCTATTCACTAAATAGTTGTCGTTTGGTCGACTTAATCAGAAAACAGAATTTTCCTGGTTCTCATCACACCAAGAGCTGTTCTATTGGTTTAGTTTTTGTCCCTGTAAAATGAAAAGTGTTGACACTGTCACATTGGTGGCATCATTTTCATCAAACGTATTTATTTTAGCTGTGATTTCAAGTCAAAATGCAAAAGTAAATATATACATCCACTCTGAAACTGTATGACTGTGTGTGTCTGCGACATATGTAGGTTCTGGATTCCCTGTGACACCATCAGCTGCTTGTGATTTGTGGAGGTAGACATCAGCTGCGGGTAAAGGGTAGAACAAATTGAGGGGGACAAGTGGAACAAACCTGAGTGTTTATTTGTTGGTGTATGCTCGCCATGCTCTAAATTGGACGTCACCGCTTGTTTCTTGTCAGCTGCAGAATCCAAATGTGTTGTGGGCAAAAGAGATACTTAAATTCGATTTACTCGCTCTAACATGATTTAAATGAGCCTCTTGGCTCGCGCGGACAGATTGACAGCGTTGTCTTTATCGGCGCTTTGTTTTATTTTTGGCTGTTTACTCTGCCTCTCTGCTGTCATCTCGCACGACGCCTTTAAAGGAGCCGGCTTCGATCTTCCAGGATCTGGAGAGAATGAGCATCCTTTTATGTTCTAAGTGCTTCATATGACAAATATGAAAAGGGATTCAAGAGAGAGCTGACAAGTTTTTTGTCGCCCTGTTCCTCAGCTGCAAAGAGCTGCACGGGAAGGAGTCAAACCTGCAATCTCACAACATGAGAACCCGAACAAAACTGAGCAAAGAGGCAGAGCCCTCTCGGTCGGGGTCTCGCTGGGTCAGAGTCATTAAATGCAACTTGATGTACAAATAAAAGGCTTTTTTTCTGTAGAATGCACTGCAGCTTTTTACACTCTGCAGTGCTGCACGTTTCTGTGCTCGCTTATAAAAAAAAAGACCTTATAGTTGTGCAGCAATGTGACAAAGAACAGTTCAGTATTAATGAGTGCCACTCTGAATTCAGTTTTATTGACCGTGGCTATCCAGATCAATTTAACAAGCAGAACGAATGACCCTGACTAATTTAATATTTAAAAAGGTCATTGAATGTGTTTTTCACAATATCAGCCAGGAGATAAATAATACATCTATTGCTTCCTCTGGTCAGCTTAGTTGCAATGACACTTGAAAGGAATTATTGGGAATTCACTTGTTTACTTTCTCGTTCACTCATGTCTCTGCAAAAAATTTGCCTATGCTGCTAAAGCAGATAGCTAAAGAGAGAGCTAGCCTGCTAACTTCATGGTGACGATAAAACTCAATGTCAAGCAGTGGTGGAAGAAGTATTCAACAAGGCCCAAAAAACAGCAGCTCACTGGATATTTTCTCTTTTTCGGACCGTTCTCTGTAAACTCCAGAGATGTTTGTTAGATCAGCAGTTTGTAAAATACTCAGACTAACAACAATACCACATTCAAAGTCACTTAAATCACCTTTCTTCTCCAATCTGATGCTCGCTTTGAACCTCAGCAGATCGTCTTCAGCATGTCTACAGGCCTAAGGGGATTGAGTTGCTGCCATGTGATTGGCTGATTAGATATTTACGTTAATGAGCAGTTGAACAGGTGTACCTAATAAAGTGACCGGGCAGTGTTTGTCACCTTTAATATGGATGATTTGGACACACTTTTGTATTTTGTTTTGTATTTTACTTTGGATTGAGCCAGGCTACTTGTTCCCCCGTCGTCCAGGGTTTATTTTTGCATTTATTTTTGCATTTTTCATGCTGAATTTTGTTAACCATGTAGACAGAGCGGAAAGGGGAGTGAGAGGGGAAGCCATGGGCCGGACTCAAATCTGGGTCCCTGCGGTAAGGTGCAGTGAGCCACCGGCAAGCTACCGATTCCTGGCTTTGATATCAGAAAACAAACATGTGAAATCCCCAAAAATGTTGAACTATTTATTTAAAGTGCTACAGCTTATACAGGTACATAAACCCCCCTTTACTGAAGAAGAGTGTGTCAAATCTTTCCTCTTTGGAAAGTGACGAAAGAGTTTTGGTTTGGTGTAAGAAGATCGACTGGTGATCACAAAGAGTTGTTGAGTTTGAGTCACATGATGTTTTTCCACAACAAATGTCACTGCAGCGCTAACGAATCCCGTCAGGACTTTAAAGTCTGTCGTTTCAGTCTCATGTTTCAGTCCTCAGGCCTGGCGCCTCCTAGCTGCGATGGCAGATCTCGCAGCACTCCAGACAAAACTCGAGACACTCGGTCGGCTCGCAGCAGGACTCGAACAGCACCGAGTGGCAGTGAGCGTGGCAGTTGAGCTCCTCCAGCGGCGCCTCCTGGATGGCCGAGCAGCAGCGGGCGCAGGCGTGGCAGCAGGAGGAGCACAGGGTGTGGAGGCAGGAGGAGCAGGCCTCCAACAGACCCAGTAGCAGCACGGACACCTGGCAGGACAGGCACGCCAGCAGCAGGTGCAAACACGAGTCTGTGAGTGAGGAAACAATGAGTTTAAACCTGATTTAGCTGCAAATATCCCATGTGAGGTCACAGAGAAGCTGCTGTGTGTTCTAAAAGCCTGTCAGACACCATCACAAACGAGGATTAACAATTCTATTAACCCTAAATTAATCTCTCGCGTGTTTATTTGTCGTGCCAACTAGGACTTAAAAGAGAAACAACTGTGCCGCAGTGATCAAGTGTGATTGTGTTTACTTAATCACAGAGCTTCGTTCAGTCCTCGGGGGAAAATCAAAAGGCCACCGAGGCTGCAAGTGATGAACAACAACTAGGAAGAAGCTGTCACAACATAATTGCTCTCCCACCCAAATTAGGTGCAGATGAAATTGCATACATTAACCCCGCCGGTGTGTTCCAGTGCATCTCTCGCGATCCTAGCCGTTGTATTGTTACTCAGCTGCCGTTTTCATCCTCACAAGGACCAGAAAGGGAGTGAGCTCATGCAAATCGAGCTGTTTTATCCTGTTTACTCAAGGAAGTAAATGAAAAGCAGATGGCAGAATTCCCTGGGGAGTGGGGTTCAGCGTTTTCCTGCTTAGCCGCTCGAATTATACACCCCCGCACATAACTTATGCTAATATCTATATATGTGTGTAGATGAAAAAGGAGCATTATGTGTGGCCAGCGTATTGATTTAATGCATAACTTCATAGAGATAACAACATGAACACAAGGATAAACAAGGAGTGGCCCACAGCACGCTTTGATAAAAGTGCAGTTTGAAAGTCTTCAAGGGAAACTTTTTAGAGCTGTGACAGATTGTCTTTGGTGGTAACAGGAAAATTATTTAAATCTTTCATACAGTTATTCTCTTTTATTTCCCTGTGGTATTTGTGTAAACAAACGGGCATTTAAAGGCTTAAAATTCTGAAAGTGAATGAATATTTGGTAGTTATGATCAGGACTTATGTTGGGGACAAATTAATTCAGTGAAAGTAGAAAATTATGATAATACTTTGATTTTTTTTAAGCAGATTTTTGTTTTAAAGGTGGGAGTTTATTCTAATTATAAATATTATTCCTAGCCACTGATGTATCCCAGACTGTGATAAAAGAATATAAAGAAACCTCCCGAGCTTTTAGTTTACAGAAAATAATTCAGTTTTGATCAGGATTTAAGTTGTTTAAAAGATTAAACGGAGTGAAAGTGGAATAATATTGAATATATGATTGATTACTACATTGTGTAACACTTTGTATTAAGGTGCACATATTCACCATGAACTAGTTGCTTATTAGTTTTTATATTAGTAGTATTTTGCCTCTTTATTAGTTATTACAAAGCATGTATTAATGCATTATTCTGCTTGTTATTCCACACATAGTTTTCCCTAAATAACCATTTGAAAATATGTATAATATAATGCTTTAATTGTTGTCTTCTAAAATAAAAAAGGGAGTTAAAAAAAAGTATGAAAAGTAAGTTCAACAACAGAAACAGCGTTGACTGTCAACAAACTCTCACTCTCAATATTAATTTTAGATCATATTAATAAGTCCTGTTTAGACGGTTTGGAGAGGAACCTACCAGCAGGTGTAGCAGCAGGTTGGTGTGATCCAGCTGCACTCCCTCTGCTCCTCTTCCTGCTGCTGCTGTGCACCGACAGGCTGGAGCCCTGCAGCCGGCTCAGGCCCGGGGGGAGAGGGGGGACCCTCTGGTCCGGGACGGTGAGCCCACATCGGGGGCAGGTGGGCCTCTGGAGGTCACACTGAGGCTTCTGTGAGGCTCCTGCTGCAGGCAGAGGCTGGGCTGTGCAACAACAACACCAAGACAGAAATCTGAGCTTTGGATAAAGACAAGGTTAATATTTTATTTTGTTGATATATTAGATTTTATAGAAGGAAATTGGATATCTCCAATAAAAATTAATAATATGTACATTTTAAAAAGTCGATTTTCACCATGTTTTAAGAACAAAATGTTCGATAAATCAGAGGGAGAAAAAATCCCAAAACCTCAAAATTGTCCAGTGCATTTGAAAGGGTTTTTTGGCTGTAGTGTCTCACCTTAGTTATAAAATCTCTTACCGAGTACAAAACAAATTCAATCTGGATTTTAAAGTCGTAAGTGTAAAACAGTTTTGGATAACAAAATCCTTGTTTTGTCGCCAGTAACTCATCACTTTCTCCAGATGTTTTCGGTGGTGGATAACCTCGTCATCACACCGTTTCATTTGTGTCCTTGTATTGTTTTCTGTTCAGGTCCCACAGTTTCCACTTACTGCTGATGAGGTCAGCGGGGACGGTATTTCCTCTGCTAACAGGGTCACGTGCTGGAAGGATATCCGGGGCTGAGGGTAAAGTTGCACAGCCTTCAGACACATGAAAAGAAAATTATCAAAAGAAAGCTATCAAAAGGTATGACAGATTAGTTATTTATCATGCCGACTTAAAAATCCAGGAATTTTTAAACAATTTGATCCCTTTTTTTTGTTTGATTGTTGTGAAAATGATCCTTTTTTTCCACGATAACAGTAAAATCACTAAATATATGTGCAGTGTAATACAGACTTAAAGCTTCTTATCCTCATATAATTATTCATTGTGTTAAGGATTTGTACAAGTTTAAAGTTTCAATGGAAACACTGAATCTTTTAATATTATTTGGATTAAAATGGCAGCACGTAATCTTGTCCCGTTGTCTGTCAGGTGAAGCTCATGAACAAGTGGTAAAAGAAGCAAAGTGTGTGTGTGTTTAGAGCGTTTACAGCTTATTTCAGGTCAGATCCTGGGTACTTGCCTTTAGTCGGGCTGCTCTGCTCCTCCGTCCCGTCCTCAGGTAGATGATCTCCTGCTGACATGTCTGATCCTCATGACTGCTCAGGATCTCTGTTTCTCTTTGTTCGGCCGCTCCACTTGTTCATCCTCCTGCTTCTGTCGGCACCCAGAGGTCAGGAAACCTCCAACAACACCCAACATGCCGGCCTGAGTCACCGCACAGGAGACTGTGAGCTGTACTGTGTGTGTGTGTGTTTTGTTGTTGTTCAGTGACTTAATAACACTCCCCTTCCCAGCAGATCCCGGGGCGTCCGCTCTAAAAATGCTGATCACAGAGCAGCCGGGGCGTCCCAGGCCGGGCGGTGTGGCTTTAGGGTTGCCTTCTCTGTTCTGCTTTTAGTCACCTAACACAACAGAGACACATGCCCCACGAGTGTGTGAGCTGAATACTGTATGTATGCAAGCTCTCTCGCACTTATGCACACTCACACACACTCATATAAACCTGTCAAAGTTGTGCACCATCTGGCATTCAATATGCTAAAAATGCATCCACTAACTTGCCATGTAATCATGTGATTCATGCTTTTAAATTCAGAGTTTATGAGTCAGATTTTAGTCCGTTTTTATTTCTGTGTTGTGCTAAATATAGCCCGTATCCAGGTACTTATACAAACCATTAACTTATTATTATTTAGCACTTATTAATGTCTCATTCAGCGTGAGCATATTCTAACACTACTTGGCCTTTAACTAATAAATCTCCCTCAATAACCTTCTATTGACGCTTGTTATATTCATACATATTCTTGAACATATTCTGAGTTAGAAAGACTTCATTTTGAGGTTTTTGGACATTCTGTTGTGTTACACAACAAAAGTCAGTGTTTATTAAATGCTATTAAGGTAGAAAGACTACTCTTGGGGTACGACCACCTTATAAGGTCCATACAGTGCAAAGCAAGCTGGCAACTCATTGACAAATTACTTATTTACTATTAATTAGCTTTAAATAGGAGGTTATTATGTTAATGACCTAATAAGGCATTAATAAGTGCTTAAAAATAACAAATAAATTGCCAAAATGCCAGTACCGTAATTATTCTTCTTAAAGTTAGTGGGTGCGGCTTATATTCAGGTGCGCTTAATAGTCCGGAAATTACGGTAATATAAACACAAATAGTTAATGGTGCTGATGTGCAACTTACTAGAAAGTCGTAATCATACGATACATAATGTAATAGTGGTCGAGTAAGGACAGGGTAAATGAAAAACTGACATTTCTCCCTCTTTTTCTTTGTTTTTTTAGTATTTTATGTATGTAAGTACTGTACATATGTGTATGAGTGTAGATCAGGT
>CAFUXE010000200.1:497076-512250 GCA_903364295.1 Serranus cabrilla
GAAAATCAGACAAAGCTGCACATCATTTTTATTGTAGGATTAAAAGTCACAGTGCTCACCTGGTGAGTGTCTTTACGTTTGTTGTGATTATTTAGCATTTGAAGAAAAACCCTGAAATTGAATCAATAACCATCAGATCTACACTAAAAATTATACATATTATAATATAATATATGGATAAAAATGCTGTTCTTTTGGTCGCCTTGTGTTAATTTCTGCAGGGATTTCTTCCCTCTGCTGACATTCATAGACATGCACAATCCAGTAATAATAAAATAAATAACAAAATCCCTCAAAACGAGCATAATTCATCGTCTTTCATGATTAAAACAAATGATTCGCTTTGAGAGAAGACAAGTATAGTTGTCTGTGACTTTATTTAGATATGCAGCATCGACAACAAAAAGAAGTCTGCAGCTACACAACTGTCAAACTGTTATCAAAGAGCTATTTACAGTCGTGTCTGCACTTTTATTTGAATAGCATATCAGTACATCTGTTAAAAAAAACAACAAATAAAAGTGTTTTAATTTTGGCTGTTGATAAATGCAGTTTACCCCAGAGGGCGAAACTTTGTGGAGAAGATTTCTGCACAGTCATGTCGTCATGATTTCAAGCATTTTGGTTCTTTTTCTTTACCACTTTTTATCAGCAGCTTATTTGACTGTCGACCTCTTTATTGCAGAATTTGTTTTACAGTACATGATGAAGGTAGATACCAATGAGGACTAAAGGCCAGGCTGCCACAACATCAGCTGAGTGGGATATCAAGGTAAAAAACAAAGAATGCATTCTTTCATATTTCTGCACACACACAATGAAAAGTGTTTATGTTTGCATTGCATAAGAAAGGAGAGAAAACATGCACAGCTGTGAATCTGCACAAAATAATGTAACAGTAACGATTAAGGTTTTTACAGCATGTACATGTGGATATAAAACATGTTAAATCAGCACAAAGAACAGTTAATGGTTGAATTGAAGGTAACTTTCTGCCACCTACTGGATTAGTATTTATCTGCCCTCCAGCTTTTATTGGTAATGTAAATTCCTTTGTAAATTCAGAAAAAAGGGTAAAATTAAGCTTCCATTTAGTTTCTTCTACTTCTTATTAAACTGCTTTGTGCAGGGGATGAAGTTAAAAGCTAATTTTGTAAGGTAAAGGTTGTATTAACTCTTTAAAGGCTGGTGTCATACAGCAGAGCTCTGGTTGTGTCATGAACCTGCTGTCACATGACGCTTTCATGCCTTTCAGTGCTGCCTCACTCAGTCTGGAGGTCATGTGTTGAGTGGCGTGACCTCTCCTGCAGTATGAGTCGAGTATTATCTCTGGAGGATAGTAGTGAGTCATGCAGCTGTGGGGGTGCACCCAGGGGTGGGTCCAGTCCGCCTGCAGAGGGCATCGCGGCTCCACGCAGCGTAAAGTTCTGCTCCCATAGAAGCTTCCCAGGAAACAGCTGGTCTCCATCCAAGCCAGACATCCTGCCACTTTGTCACCCCTCTCTCTCTCTCTCCTCCTCCTCCCCTTGGCCTTCCTGCACAGCCTGAAGTTCCCCTGCTGGAAGTCTCTCAGGTGAGCCTGGTGGACCCCCCAGTAGTGCCCCCGCCCGTCCTCGCAGCGGCTCACCTTCACGAAGCAGTCGTTCACCGACAGGTTGTGCCGCACGCTGTTCCTCCAGCCCGGCCCGCGGCTCCTCAGGTAAGGAAACCGCTGCTCCATCGCTCTGTAGATGGACGCCAGGTTGAGCTTCTGGGACGGGGAGGACAGCAGGACTTTTGCAATCAAGGCGATGTAGGAGAGGGGAGGCTTTGAGAAGAGCGGGGTGTCCTCAGAGGGGGGATTGTCTGAGGAGCTCATCATGTCGTCTGGTGGATGAGCTGCATCTGCTGCTGTTGCAGATGTTCCCTGTGCAATCATTTCTCCGCTGCTCTCCTCTGCATTTAAAAATCCACATCCTGCTTCTTCTTTCATGTATGAAGAGTCAGTGAGATGTTGTCCTGCTCTTCCTTTCTCTGTGTTCATTGTTTATTTCTACTCCAAGTAGTAGCCCCGGCAGGAAATTTGAAGTATCCTGTTCATATCAGATCATCCTCGAGACAGTTTGCTGCTTTCCTGTCGGACATAATCTCCCAGACAGACTTTACATGCTTTTATACTGTTCATATCTAATACAGGGGGAGGTTCACACTCTGACACTCTTACTCACGGCTAAAATATGTTTTTATTTGCTCAGTTAGATTAAGGACTAACCGCTTTGGTCATGGCTTTGGCTGGACATGCCACTTTGTCACAGCTGTGAGATAAACACAGGAAATAGTACAAACACAACGTTGAATAAATACTGATTTGGTGATAAGCAGATACAAGAATGTTTCTTACACACTATCAGAGTTCTTGCACCAGCAGAGTCAGCGACTGGTCAGTGGGAATGATTTTGGAGGGATGGATTTGGATGTTTTTTTTACCTAATTCAACAATATTGATGCTTTGAAAATATTATAGGGTTGACAATTGGTGCAATTTGTGAAATTTTCACACAGTGAAAGTGTAATTAACAGCAAAACTTAGTTGTGTAAAAGTGCAAAAGTACCAGCATCAAAATGTACTTAAAGTATCAAAAGTAAAAGTACTCAGATTGTTTGTATTGATGCATTTATGTTGGCAGCGTCCTAATTTGGTAGAGATACGACTCATTTTAACTGCTAATATACTTTTATAAGGTTTCATTAAAAAAGAAAGTGTAATCACTTTAAATTTATCACATTTTTTTATGTTCATCTCGACCTGAAAAGTAACTAAAGCCGTCAGCTAAATGTAATAGAGTAAAAGTATAAAGTTACATAAAATGGAAATATTCAAGAAAAGCACAAATACCATAAAATTGTACTTAAGTACTGTACTTAGTAAATGAAGTACAACTAAGAAAGCCTGTTAAGTTTGTGAAATCACATAATTCAGCCTTTAAAACCAAGAACAGCACGATGATATCAGGGAGATTTATTGCCCACCCTTTGAATAAACAGTATGTAGCCATTTGTTCTGTTTCAGACCTCATGTGACCCATTTTCAGCCAAAAGCAACATAAACTAATAGCTGCGGTGGTAAATCTCAGGCTCGTTATACAAATAGCTTTACAACTCTCCGGGGAGAAATTATTAAAGTCACATAAGAATAAAGTTCACAAAACTTTTAGGTGTCTGAGAAGTTTTGCTGCAAGAAAATTGGATAATTATCTATTTAAATTATATCACACAGACGCTCTGATTCTCTCTCCGCCGAGCTTTGACTACTGTACATAGTTTACGTCCCTGCTGGCCTATTTATAGTGTTGGCCCTTGCAACAATGTCATCTGTAACTCGACTCCATCTGTTAAGTCAGAGCATGTTGAATGTCAGTTGCCAGAAGCAGAAGCGCTGCAGCTCACTTCCCGCTGACGCTCCCACAGAGAGCTCCATGGAGTCTGTGGGACGAGCGAGACCTTCGGGGGCCTGTAGCCTCTTAGGGGTGCCGGGCTTCAGCTCCTCGGACGCCGACGACGACGACTGCGAGGTGGTGATCGGCATCAGGCCCAAATCTTCTCCTCTCCCACGGAGAAGGAGCTCTACCAGTGACGAGGACTCGGGGCCTGAGCCGCCCCTGTCCGGCTCCAGGAGGGTGTCCTTTGCAGACGCCAAAGGCCTCAGTTTGGTGCAAGTGAAGCAGTTTGACACTTGGGATATTCCCAAGCTGCCGGGATGTGACTTTTCCGAGGGGGAAGGGAAAGATGCAGAGGAATACTTCTTATCTCCTCTCACTTTCTCCGTCCCGGTGCCGACAGAGGAGCTGTTCCTCAGAGTCCGGGAGCAGAAAGTGGAGTTGGAGAGCGTGGAGTTACTTCCGGGGACCACGGTGCTGAGAGGAGTGATCCGTGTCCTCAACGTCTCCTTCGATAAGGCAGTTTACATTCGGACCACTTTGGACACCTGGTCCAGCCACTTTGACCTCCTGGCCGAGTACATGCCGGGCTCCAGTGACAGTCTCATGGACCTTTTCTCCTTTAAGCTCACCCTCGTGCCCCCGTTCGGGGAGCAGGGGGCGAGGGTCGACTTTTGTCTGCGTTACGAGACACCGGTTGGGACCTTCTGGGCCAACAATAACGACAGAAACTACGTGGTGTTCTGTCACCAGAGGAGGAAGGAGAGGAGAGAGAAAACGCAGAAGGAGAATGTGAACAAAAAAAGCTGCCTTAAGACTGTCGGGTGAGGATGGAAAGTGTGTGATATCAGTGTATTTAAATAATCATACACGGTCACATATGTCAGTCAAGCCTAAGGTTCCAGTTTCCATCATAAAACTTAAATAACACCGGCTTCTGTTTAACCTGATGCACCAAAAGTGTAATTATTGTACGAAAGTTGGGAAAAATAGGTCCTTAAATTCTGCATGTCAGGATTATTTAGGTGTAGATTATATGAGTTCTTAACTTTTGAAGATTGAAGCATATCTGGTGGAAATATCCTCTATTTTCAGTATTTTTTCTGGGTTTTTGTAAGATATAGGTGCTCATATTTTACAGCAGGTTTGGGGCGTCCTCCCTCAAGAAAATTAGAATTTTTTTTATTAAAAATGTGCAGTTTCACATTGTTTTTGGACTATTATTATTACCATAAAAGTCATTAAAAAAACATATTTAATTAGCTCTCCACAATGATTTTGTTAGTGTTAAAGTGCAGAGGTTGTGCGACCAATGAATGGGAAAAAAGCCAAAGATTTTTAAAAATCCAATATGGATTATCACATATAGCAGCTGAATAAACAACATCAGCACCAATTATTAAACTATTTTTTAATCAAAAGGGTTCCAGTATCTCACCTGTGTTGCCTCACAGTATGTGGACTGTTTATAATCACATTAAAGTCTGACTGAGCACAATTTTACTGATTCGCAGTCAGAACTTCTCCACCGTGGAAGACTTTTCTGCAGTGGAAGCTTCGTCTCAGGAAAACGTTTCAACAGGTGAATATTCACTTTGCTGATTGTGATTTGTGGAATTTAAAAAAACATGGAGCCTCGATATAAATGTAAATCTCTCTTTTCTCCAGATGTGTTAAAACGTGGAGAGGAAACAGATACAATGAAAGCGAAGCAAATCTCCGGCGGCCAATCAGAAACATCGGGGGAGGAACAACAGAAATTACTGGTGAGTAAAAATAAACAAACATAAAAACATTTTTCTTTCTTTTTCTGTCTTTATGAGACACAAAAATACAGTTTATTACTACCTTTTATGGTTTATCTTCAGATTTCCGAGCCAAATATCCAAACTTTTAAGAAAAATTCCTGCTTGCAACTCAAGTTTATTTGCAGATTAAGTTGGTTTAATACTTTATTGTGTATAAATTAAACTGCAGTAACTAAGGCTATCTACTTCTTCTGAAATCCTAAATCCATTTCATCACACATGGTAAATCCCTACAGATCAATTTCTTATTTCCAAACTAGATTTGACAGGTTTGATGCATGATTGGCTCTGAATGATTAACTTAAAGACACCGTGGTGTGTCTGTGAGCTACAGGATGAACAGAAAACTTAACTCGACCCCCCGGTGAACTTTCTGAGAGATCAGATCACATGACCGGGAGAGACATAATGTACCGGCACCCAAAGAACACTCTGTGCATGCAGCTTTTGCTTCCTCTGTGTCTCATGTTTTCTCATGCACGCTTACTGTATTACTATTTTAATCATTTATTCTGTAATATTTAATGAGAAAAATATCAAATATGATATGTAATCTGAGCTTGTAGCCGCGTGTGCAACTCTAAATGTCGCCCTACTCCTTTTCTTAACACAGCATGACTGATGTGTGAGCAAACTGAAATGAATCTCTCCCTGTTGTTGACGGACAGATCAGGAGCAAAGGGAGCTGCAGCCGCAGAAGTCGCAGGAAAGCTGCGCGGATGGCTCGGGTGAGGGACTTCTTTTCTCAGAGAAACGGAGCAGTGGATGACTCCGAAAGAGACGAATCACCTCCAGAGGAAGCCAAACAGGCGGCTCAAGAAGAAACATCAGTGGGAAATCACTCTGAGGGGAAATCTCCAGAAACATGCAGCGAACCTCTGCTCGATGTTCAACCGGCACCAGACTTCACATCTGAGAAATCTGCGGCCGACTCGACCGCCGTAACAGGAAGTGAGAGCGTCGCAGGTGATCCAGACAACCTGTCAAATGATGAGCCGGCTCCTGCAGAAAGCCCAAATCCCAACAAGTCTGTCAATGAAGCTGAGCAGTGCAGCCGTGCAGAGGAAGACAGTTCTGCAGTGAGCAGTGAGAGCCTTGTTAGCCAGACAAACAGCTTCACTTTTGGCACTGTGGTGGCTCCGCTGTACCATCAGGTGTTCGGGAGAGTGGGGAGCGAAAGTCAGAGCGCGGGAGATTGGGGAAATCCAGTCCGAGCTACAGAGTTAACTCAAAATCCCCCTGAAGGAAGAGAGACTCCCTGCACAGCTCCAACAGATACTTGTGACAAACTTCAGGAAGATGCGATTAAATCTCAAGAATCAAAGCAAGAATGTTTAGATGCCACTCCGAATAATCCCCCCATGGAAGAAGAAGAAAAAGAAGAAGATGGGAGTTTGATTGTGACACCAGCTGACATCCTAGATCATGCAGAAATCCTGCAGGATCAAGATGATATTATATTCACAGACCAGAGACGCTCCAACACATCGGAGGCTCCAAAATCTATTCCAGGAGACACAGTCATACATCCACACGCTGTAAACATTTTCAGTACAGATTGGTTGAATCCACTATTGCCCAGTGAGGGATTGCATTTCCAGGAAGAGAATCTAACCCAGAACATCCAAGTGCAAGAGGATGCATGTAAACAAGTTCATCTTGCAGGAAGTGAAACAGAAGAATTAACGGCAAGTCTAGAAACCTCATTGAAGTCACTTCAGAGTGTATCAGAGACAAAGCAACACACAAATGGTGGAGCAAATGATGAAAACATTGGAAAAACAGTAATTGTATCAACAACCAATATCATTAAAGAGGAGGATAAACTATTAGAAACTGAGAACTACATCAATAATTCAGCCATGAAAGAAACAGAGAATAACTGTGTTTCTTGTTTTGAAATTGTGGAGGAAAACAGTGTCACAACACCTCAGATGTGTCTTGAAACTAATAATGTGGAAGAAGGGAATAAAGTTGTAAACAACTTGTGTAAGCACTCAGCTGAAATTAGGGAAACCAGTGAGTTAAAGACACAAGCTACGATAAGTAATCACGTGCATGAGGACGTGTTCATGGAGCTCAAAGACGAAGAAAATGAAAATCATGAGATAGAAGCTGTTGATGCAAAACAGGAGGATTTTAATTTGGCAGGCACTGCTGAGCTAAACTGGGAAATGATGGTGGAGGAAGAGGAGAAACACATATTGACACATGAAGAGGAAAGTGAGGCAGTAATGGTGGAGGAAGACCACAGGAAGTTGGAGGACGCCGGGAGCGAGACAGCAGCGGAAAATAGAGAAACAGCGGAGACAGAAAAGGAGAAAAAAGAGGTGGAAATGTTCATCACAGCTGCAAGAGAGAAAGAAAACAAGGCTGGAGATGCAGATGTTTCAGAGGGCGAGCAGAGGACGGGAGAGGAGGACGTTGGGGAAGACACGGAAGAAGTTGAGGAAGAAAATGTTCAAGCCACAAAGACAGCTGGAGAGGAAGAAGAGGAACAAGAAGAAAAACACTTTGCACAGATACAAGAGGACAGTACTGGAGAGACAAATGTCCAACATGAAGAGGAGATGGAGTGGGAGGAAGAAATGGAAATAGACTTCATTGACGACAATGAAGCAGATGTGGAGGATCAGGTGGAGCCGAGGGAGGGAGACGGAGAAGAGGAGAATCCAGATTACAAGGAGGAAACAGGAGAATCAGAGAGCAGGAGAAAAGAGGAAGAGAGGTTCGATATCACACCAAACAAGGTTGAGGATGGTTTATCTGCTCCGCTGAACAATGTGCAGGACAAGAGAGCAGCTGACATAGAAAATGGACACATTATCCCGGCTGAAATGTATCTGGAGGATTTCCAAAGCAGCGAGAATGTCACACATGACCTCTCGAAAGCTGCGGGAGATGAGAGCGAATCCCTCGCCGCCGAGGGGAGTTTGTGCCTTTTTGCAGATGAGCACGAGAGCCACGACAGCGGCTCGGCCGAGTCCGACTCGGACGACGAGGTGGAGCTGTACATGCACTGTCTGAGGGCCGTGCACGCGGGCGAACAGGCCCAGAAAGACAGGAGCAAAGACGCAGCTTTCAGCAAAAGGCCCTCTGTGAGCAGAAGCAAACTGCTGTCCACGCCCATGCCGTCCATCAGCGAGTCTCTGGATGAAGAGCATCACCTCAGCGGCCTTCAGGACAAACACGAGGAAGTCGATTTAACAGACTTCCAACCCACTGCTGCAGCCCTGCCGACGTCCAGCGAGAAAGAAAGCCCCAACAGAGGCGTTTCATGGTGGAGGGAGACTTTCTCCTGCAGCAATATCTTAAAAACACTCTTATGCGCCACCTCGTTCGTGGTATTTTTAGTCGTCGCCTACCGGTATGATTTTCTCGCCTGTTTCGGGCTCTACTTGATAACAGTAGTTTGGCTCTACTATCAAGGACAGAAGCAGCCAGAACAACAAAAACAACAACAGAATCGGTTGAATTAAGCTGTTTAGTGCTGATGTGACACCCACAAAACTAAACTCCCTTCTTTCTACATACTGTTAATACAAATAAAAAAGTTTTTTGACCTTAGTACAATCAGTAATGGCCGAAATGGAAGAAGAAGAAGAAGCATAAAACGGTGAATTTAAAGGGCATTTAAAGTAAATATGACACATATCAGGATAAACTCTGTATATTCCCTATGGGAGTTAACTCTATGAACCAATTTCCTTTCTGCTTTTCTGTAAATAAAAGCTGCGGACCATTGCTCACTGATCAGTTCTGCAGAGCGTTGATGCTTTTTGAGGTGTAAATGAAAGTGTGCTGTGTGTATGGATGCTACCTATAAATCATTGTGTTTGTGTAGGGAACATTTGATTTTAATGTAAGTCTGGAATTAATAAATTCTACTGAAGAGAAATAATGCAACGTGTTCAATGGGTTTTTTATTATCACAGTGTTCATTATCATCTTATAAATGACCGAAGTGGGATTTTGGAGAGAAAATTCAGCAATAACCAATATGGCGGCTGATATAACTATGTTTGGAGCTGGAATGAAAAAATACCTTTTTCATGTGGATTGTGCAGCGATTTTTCTCCACTCTGCTAATATACCCAGAGAGCAACTTTCTCTAATATTATTTCACATTATTTCACATTGTATTACATTGTCAGCCAATTCTATGAATGATAACTGAGAAAATAAAGAATAAATAGGAATAAAACATGTAGCTAAATAAATATAATAATATCATTACTGTTCAGTTTGAGTCAACTGCTGACTATCAAAATAAAAGAATACAGAAATTAATAGGTAACATCATTTCTAAATCACACCAAGCAACATTTTCTGTATTATATATTATGTAAAAATAAGTTTTCATAACTGCACATGCCAATATTAGTCAATAATATCTATCAACTAATATATCTGTCAGGCCGCAGAAAGTTATTTATATATATGAATTTACTTCCCATTCTCTTTTGAGACCATGAATGTCTCCACAAAATATAATTTCAAGTGTTGAAATCTTTCTGTTTGGCTCAAAACTGGGTCACTGCATCACTGAAAAACGCCTATAATGTGACTTTTTTCTGTCATAAACTAGACTGCACTTCATTTACTCACTTACAAATAAACAGCAATGCTAATATACTTGGAATACTTCCTCTAAAAGTATGCAGGTTAGTAAGAGATCATCTGAATTCCATCAGGCGTTTGTTATGTCAGAGATCTGCGGTCGGACCCTGAAACTCGACAGGAACAAAGAAACCGGATCCTGACCGGATGGTTTGGATTTGTGTTTCTGGTGTGTTGAAATGTTTTTATCTCACGCTGCATTCTGATCAAGTCCTGTATCTTGTTATCACGACTTATCAGCATTAAAATATGTTTGGCATCAAGCTGGTCATCGGAAGTATTAACCTGTTTTCACTGTTTAGATGTTACGTCTGGGCTTTTCAAGGAGTAACCTGAAAACCAATATTTACTCATGAATAACAGCTAGAGGTCAATAGTTTTTAAGGATTATTCTGTGCTTTTCTTATCTTTCTCTGGGAAAAGAGTGACATATTTCAGTTGAGTTGGTCCAAACAGAGGACAAGCCAAGTGCATGTGCATTTCTGACATGCCGTCTTCAGCACACAACAATAAATCTGAGCAGAAGTATCTGTCAGTGCCTGACCAAAGCGGTTGGATAACAGTGTCTCAGAATGAACGACCATGATGTCAAATCTTGTGACTTGCAGCGATGGCATGTAGTTCCTGCTCCGTGTTTGAACTTTGGCTTTTAGTCGTGTTTTCAGCTGAACGCAGCTGCAGTAATGTACTCGCCAGGGGATTTCACTGCAGTCCACCGGGAGGATTACCACCGTGGTTTACCAGATGAGCGCTCGTTTTTAGCCACCGCAAGAAACACAAGAACATTTTCAATAAATGAGACACACAAAAGGGTTCATTTATTAGTGCAAAAAAGGAATAATGACACAGTTATATATAGTTACAGCCTTGAGGATATTGATTTATTGGAAGTTTGTTTTTTAATAAACTGCTAATCTGTGAGTTCTGCAGTTTTATCCAAGTCTTTCTGTCTTTGACAGGTTTTATATTAGAGAATCAAATCACACATATAGTAACAAACTTCTTCTGTCACAATGTTTAAATCAGTGATGGAAGAAGTATTCAGATCCCTTATTTACTTAAGTAAAAGTACTAATACCACACAGTGAAATTACTCCACTGAAAGTCCTGCATTCAAAAGTAACTTCAGTAAAAGTACAAAAGTATCAGCATCAAAATGTACTTAAAGTATCAACAATAGATTGCAGATTGTTTTGTTATTATTACTGATGCATTTATGTAATCAGTGTTTTAATTTTTTTTCAAGGTAGGGCTCACTTTAAATACTTAAAAAAAGGTCTAATCCCTTTAAATTTAACATGTTTTTATGTTAAATGTTGATCTGAAAAGTAACTAAAGCTGTCGGCTAAATGTAGCAAAATAAAAAGTATATTTGCCTCTAAAATGTATAAAGTTATAAAAATTAGGAATACTCAAGTAAAGTACACAAACGTCAAATTTGTACTTTAGTAGAACACTTGTGTAAATGTACGTAGTTACATTCCATAGAAAGTTTATTTTACAGACATCAAACCATTATTTCATTGGACCTGAACTGAAGAGTCATTAGAGCAATAATAATTTTATGAGCTGTGCAGGTGGAGCTTATGTTGGCCGTGTATCATCGGGGCGTGTTGGCTGACCCCTCCACCTGTCAGACTGCATATTCTGATACCACCACAGAGTTTAATAGCTTCTGCAGATTGCACCCAGCCAGCTGTGTTCATTTGCACACAGACAGATGCCTGTCTGACCTCTTTCCAGGTCTTTATTACTCGCGTGCAGTGATAAATCAAATGTCCTGCAATTACAGGCTCGTTCAAAACCTAAAAATGTTTTACTAAGAAGCAGGAGTGCTGCCTTAATACATGAATAGTTTAAGAGACATTTTTAAGTTTACTTAAAGAAATTTTGGACATTAAATGTATCATCTGTAGCACATGATATCAAAAAATCACTACAATGCATGAAAAATATACATTTTATGACTAATTTCTTTATTATAAACAACTTTTCCTGTTTACTTTTAGAGCCTTTATATAAGATCTCACATGATCATGCTCCATTAATACCAACTAACATTCTAATGTTTTTCATGGTGTAATTACATCCACCCACGAGAATATCTCAGTGCAACAAGCAGGCGGATCTGCGGCTAAAAAGACAAGACAGCCGTCATCATGTGCTTGGAGTTATTTTTGGAGGAGAGGATTAGTTATGTTTTGTAATAAAGTCTAAATAGAACTTGTTGCTTAATACAGGCTGGATACCAAAACTTTAAATAAAAAAATGATTTATGTTTCAAATGATTTTGACAATAAAAATAAAAATAAACCCATCGTATTCTTTGTTGTTTTTTCAATGCACTTCAAGTACTTAAATTATCAAAAGTAAAAGTACTTGTTATGCAGAATGGCTGTGAATTTTTTCTTGACTAAGATAATTTCTTATTAGAACAGAACATAATTTTCCTGGATATATGGCAGACCTATACAGGGCACTGACACACTGACAAATGAAAAATGGGCACATGCACACACTTTGTAATGTGGTTGAAAATGTGAAGTGTTATTATCAGGTTGAAACTTGAACACAGACTGACAGTAGTAGCTCAACAGTTGGGCTGTGGGTGCCCCCTGGTGGCAACTGTCAACTGAGTCGGTCTTTATTGTATATTGTTCCTAATTTGATATTTCTTATTGTTTATAGTGGGTTTTTTTTGTTATACTGTTTTCTATTCCTTCTTTTTTAGATTTGTAATACTTTTATATTTCTTGTTAATATTGCATCTTTACTTTTTGTTATTTTATTGATGCTTCTTTCGTTTTTATACTTTACACTTTTTACTGCTGTAACACTAGACATTTAGTTCAAAGAAAGAAACTGTTTAAATATATATATATTTTAATCTTGTTTAGGAAAATTTAACAGAACCTTATTTTGTGTCATGTCATGAGGTGTTGTGATGCCTTGAGGAGTTGCGTGATTTACGAGCTGCACGTAAACACCTCACGGCACGCACGCAGGCCCAGGTACTCTTCCAGGCCTGTGATTGGACGACGGTCTGTCAGTTCCGAAGCATGTCTGTCAAAGCCGACCAATCAGATTGCGTCTTGTTGGCCGGTGGCACCGGTTCGCCGGTCGGTTTGCAGCTGGGAAAAGGGGGAAGCAACTGGCAGAGGGGCAGCATCGGCGGCGCGGCGCGGTGCTATGGACCTCAGGGACAATGTCGAGACAGGAGAGACGGAAAACCACACGGAGCTCTTCTACGTACCGATCCCGGACGAAGCGCCGTTCAAGCAGGAGCAGGAGAAGCTGTCGGGGGTCGTCAAAAGCGTCCACAGAAAACTGCGCAGGAAATACAGAGAGGGTAAGCTGCCTCAGTGGGCCCCTGTGTCTCTCTGTGGCCCTGCAGCCGAGTGGCTAACACTGAACTTTAAGCTTTAATATACACAATTAAACCATTTCTGTTAACAATAATACCGGTAGAGATAACTTTTCCTGCTCGGTAATGCTACTCCTCCTAGCTAACGGTCTTGTCCTGGGTGCTGTTAGCTGTTATGGAGGCAGACCGCAGCAAGCAAGGCCTTTAAAGCTACTTAATTAAATGACATACCCTGCCAGTGTTAATACCATCTATAAACTTTAGTGTCAACATGTATTATATTTATTCTAAAAGCAGTGTGCATTAGTTTAATAGGTTACTAATAAGAGACACTAACAAAGCCTATCTGTAGAGACTGAATGGCTTTCTATTGCCCCTTTATTGCCAATAAATGATAACTATGTGGACTGAACAAGCAATTGGTGCAACTTTTATAACCCAATTAGCTTTATTATTAAGTATTAATGTTATTTTCAACTAGACAGCACACCCTGAAGAAGTTCCTACGCCAGAAATGGTCCCCAAAAGCACCTCATTGATGCAGATTTTAAAGAAACATTAGAGCTTCTGAAGGTGCATCTAAACTCTGAATTATATATCAAACTGCAGGGAGTGATATGAAGAGTTAGGAAGAGCTGGTATTGGGGGAGCTAAGGTAGAGATTAATACAAAAAAATACAAAAAGATTGAGCATGACTTTTACTAGAAAGTAGGGCAGAGGTTTCATAACAGGTGACATAGATAAAGCTGGACAGTATGGCTAAAATATCATGATTTAAATTCTATATACCAAAAAGTAATTAGCGTGGAAATTAATTTGCGAAACCAAATGGCCTTTGGCAGCTATGTGCCATTACTTTTTCATTACCTGGTATGGCAGGGGGCCAAATCCTAACCCTTAGTTTGTACATGTTTATAGAAGGTAAATCAAAGTAAATCAGTCGCTCATTACAGAGAAAGTCGCCCGTCTCACCGCCTGTTAAAGCCAGGTGGGGAAAGTGTCACTTGAGAACATCAGGGTTTACTCTTTTTCTATATATTTCAGATTTGTTACTGATAAATGCAGTTATTTGTTTTTTACTTTATTTAAAAAATATATTCGGTTTTATATATGCAGCACAATTGATTCCAAGTTTAGAATTCCTGACCAAGAGGAAATCTAAAATAAATAAAAAAATAAGTACAAAATTCTAATTCAAAAAGCAAAACTTGGAACTGAAAAAGAAATGAAGAAAAAACTAAAATAAATAAAATTAAGCAACAAATAAAATAACAGGTTGAATATAGACAGGTGGATCTATCAAACAGGTTACAAACAGCACACATTTATATACATTAAATACATTTACGTATATTTATACATACAGTATATCATTTTAATTTGCCCCTACATATGCATTCACATACAGACACATATTCAGTACTTATAAACATAGTTAAGATCCAAACTGACACTTACGAATATGACTTACTTCTGCTTTTGTGAGTTGGGGAAGTACAAAAAAAGCAAAAAAAGTAACCCAGTAGTGGGTCAGAAGAAACTGTATCTGTATAAAGTGTGATTTCTCAGCCTAAATGTTCACCTGGGATCTTACCTCACCTGTCTCTACTCAGAACAAGCCCATAAACTATTTGCAAAACAAATTTTCTGGACTCTAATTGCCCCGTCTGGATGCAAAATGCAAAACAAAATCCAGCTTCATCATCTCATGCTCTTGTGTTACGGTAACTGAAATAAAAAGAGTAAATGGATCTCTGTTGAAGCTCTGTAAAAACTGTATCATGGTAGAATTTCAACAAAAGGCTCTTCAGTGTGTGTTCATCTCCGGCTGTCTGCCTTGAGTAGAAAAACATCTGTCTTCTTTCCTATTATGAGTCAATCTGGATGAGAACATGATGTAAAATGGGAAGTATGGAAAAACCCTTTTGCAAGACATCAGCACAAACACATAACATCCGAGTGTCA
>CAFUXE010000200.1:512365-523734 GCA_903364295.1 Serranus cabrilla
ATGCTCATTCTCTCTTTCAGAGGAAATGCATAGTCCTGCTGGAGACTGTGTGGGAGGGCAATGCAAAAATGCAAAACGGCAGGTGCACAATCTCTATCTTGAGAAAAGAAACTTGGTGTTAGTTCTTCATTATCTTGTCATTACAGCAGAACGAGATCGAACAGTTGGTTGATTAGACTTTGTAAGTTGATAATGTCATGATTTAGGTCGTCTCCTGCTTGAATGCCCGGCTGGTTTGTTTCATTCGACTGCTCCTGAATCATCAAAAATATGCATTTCACTGCTCTCTAATCTCCAAGCAAGAGCAGGAAGAGAAGGTTTGGCACAAGACAACTTTTACTAGCTTAAAACAGTTCTTCAAAAATGTCCAAAAGGACTCTCAGTCAGATGTGTTGATCAGTCTTGTGCTGTGCAAATGTTGCCTCTACTATCTGTTATGCAGTAAGCAATGCACACAGAGGTCAGGTTTGGCTGTTATTTGTGTAGACTATGTCCTACTTTTCCACCTTGAAACCACTGAATAACCATGATGTAGTGTTTAGAAAATGATGTTAGGTTGAGTCATTGAGTAAATCAGAAAATATTCAGCTTTAGAGAGAATAGCTGGTTGTTTTGGAGACTGGAGCAGCACAGAGAAGTTGTCCTGCTAGCAGACCTCATGAGTGGTTAATAAGTAAAGCATGATCTGGTCGGCTTGGCATTGAATCACAGTGGTCATGCTTCCAGAGCGCTGCTGTTTACCACCACTCCTCTTGTTGTCCTTTCATTTCTGCAAATCTGAACCAGAGTTTTTCCTTGTGGTCATGGGATTTCTCCCTTATCAGCGTGTTTGCCTATGCTACTGGCTGTAAACTGTGGAGATGTGCTGAAAGGGGATTGTTGTGGACTTTAATATAACTGTGAAATGGCTATTTGCGGACGGTTTTCAGAGGAACAGTTCCACTTCTGTGCTGGCAGAGACGAGTGAACATGTAGGCAATGTAGCAGTAAGCGTGCTCCGAGCTCTTTTAGCTGGTTTTCCCAAAGGAGTGCTGCCATGTTTTGGTGCTAAAGGCGATGACCAAAGTTGGCAAGTAGGTTATGAATGTTTGCTACTTGCTGTGGATGAAAGTGTCAGACTTGAAGAAGACACAGTAGTTAAAGCTAACTCTGAACCTCTCAGCTGTTTCCTCTAAATTGTAAGCTCTGTGATTTATTTTCTGTGTGTGTTTCCTGAGTTTACTTTTTATTTCCCTCAGTGGGCGACTTTGACAAGATCTGGCGCGAGCACTGCGAAGATGAGCAGACGCTGAGTGAGTACGCCCTCGCCATGAAGAATCTCGCCGATAACCACTGGACCAAAAACTGCGAAGGAGAGGGACGCATCGAATGGTGTCGCAGGTACGGCTCTCCTCAGCTGCAGATTCAGACCTCATGACAGCGAAGTCTGACTCTTAGGATGTGTGTGTGACAGAAAGTGTTTTGATTCCACTTCCACAGTGTCTGTCAAGAGTATTTTTTGGATGGCGGAATGAAGAGAATGTTAGAAAAGGATGAGAAAAGCGCCCGGCTTGCCATGGGTCTGACTGCAGCGTCTGTAAGTGCCCAGCCGCTCAGCACCATCCCCAGGTACGCACACTAAACTTATCACGTACTAGAATACAGTAGCTGGCATAAAGGTTACTTACAGTTTTAAAAAAAGGTTGTTTTTCTTGTTTCTTATAAAAAACATCTATACTGTAACAGTAAGAAAGTATGATTTAAAGAGTAAATGGGCCATGGCATGTGATGCTGTATTTGTTTGTCGTCTGTTGATTTTATTTTAATGATGTGGTTGTTAGAAGACAAAGAGGCACTGTGTTGGATGCAAAAGTCACATGTCCGTTTCGACACTTGTTCCACATTTGCGTTGCAGCTCGATCTCTCAGCTGGGGAAAATGCGCCTTCTTGACGTGGGAAGCTGCTTCAACCCTTTCCTGAAGTTTGATGAATTCCTGACAGTTGGTATCGACATAGTGCCTGCAGTTGAGGTACGAGCGCTTATTTATGCATCCTGCTCACTTGTTGTTGACGACATGTGCTAAAATGTTGACACAAACAAAGTGTGTGAGGGTTTCCCGTCTGGTGATTCAATGCTGGCATTACGGAGCAAAAGCAACACCAGAAGTGACTCATGCAGGGGCATGTTGTGGTTAGACTGTGCGTGTGAACAAATTCTGCAGAAAGCAGAACAAAAAGCGCCTTGCATTCTGCAGCTGTACGTAGAGGAGCTGCATGACTGGAATGACTGACAGATCATGAAAAAGAGCAAAAGATCAAATTATAACGAAAGATGCAGGATATAGGTTTTTTTAAATTGATAACGATAATTTCCTGCTTCTTAGGGTCGTTATAATAATTACCAATAATTTCACATTTTGGCATTTTAAAAATAAGTTAATAACCTAAAGTTTATGGAAACAGTTCTAATCTTCTTATTGTTCTTTTATCTTGTATATCGAAAAATTTAAAAATTAAAGGCCCAAACAATCTTTAGCTTTTATAGAGGAAATTGTGAAAAACACAAATTAAATACTTTGACATAATCTGTGCTTGTCAAGCAATTTTGCTTTGTATTATCAGCTGTATTTTAATTCTCGGAATAATAAAAAATGTAATTCTTTTTTAATTAATAAAAAATTTTTGGTACCAATATATGTTGTGCATCCCCAATTACAATCATTTCAAGGTGCTGAATCCCTGCCTGTCTTCTCTCCCTCAGAGCGTGTACAAGTGTGACTTCCTCAACCTTCAGCTCCAGCAGCCTCTCCAGCTGGCGAACGACGCGGTCGAGGCCTTCCTCCGCCAGCTCCACAACCCCATCGACACGCTGCCCGCGCAGCTGTTCCACGTGGTGGTCTTCTCCCTGCTCCTGTCCTACTTCCCCTCCCCTTACCAGCGCTGGATCTGCTGCAAGAAGGCCCACGAGCTGCTGGAGCTGCACGGCCTGCTGCTCATCATCACGCCCGACTCCTCCCACCAAAACCGGCACGCTCTCATGATGCGCAGCTGGCGGGTGGCGGTGGAGTCGCTGGGCTTCAAGCGCTACAAGTACGTCAAGTATTCCCACATGCATCTCATCGCCTTCCGGAAGGTGTGCGTGGCCACCACCAGCGACCTGGTGTCCCGCAACTACCCAGAGATGCTCTACATCCCTCAGGACTTCCACTCCAACGAGGAGGAAGAGTGTGCCGACGTGCCGGTGCAGGTGCGCTCCGAGTTTGAGGATGACCAGATGGCGTGGGGCTTCACGGAGCTGCCTGACACGCCATATGATTCGGATTCTGGGGAGAGCCAGAGCAGCTCGGTGCCTGGCTTCCATGAGCTAGAAGACCCCATCCTGCTTCAGAGCTAGGCTAAACCAGCTACACCCCCTCCCTCCTCCCCCTCCTCCTCCCCCTCTCTCTCCTTTTCTCTCCGTAACTATCACCTCCCCTTCAACTGCTGCGCTGCCAAATTCAACCTGCTGCATTCTTCTCCCACTTCTCCTCCCTCTCCTCAAAACAATGCAGTTTGCACAGTGTGAAAGAGAGAAGTTTACAGATTATTTTCTCATATCCACACTCCTCTGAGAGTATACACACACACACATGCACACAAATACACATAAACACACACTAAGATGGTTATATTTTGATAAATATCTAGGTTTTTTAAGAGTTGGAAAGTGAATGCCCTTAAGATATCTAAATCCCTGCTCCTTATTTTCCATACCATCTTCCAATCAGCTTTCAATAACAAAAGTCGGCTTGTCTGCATTCTGTACTCAGTCTCTGTTTGAATAAGCTAGAGTGGCTGGCTGCGTAGTACAAAAGACAAACACAGCAACCTGAGCAGTCTGACAGGAGTATGATTGCACTGGAGAGACTGAGAAGGAACGACTGGACTGGTACGCTTGCTTCTGTCACAGTCATGCAGCTAGACTTTCTGAAAAATTCTTGATGTGCATTTAGTTTTCCAAGACAAAAAAAAAAAAATCCTTGTTTTGAAATATATATTCTCAAACAGTCAAAACATTGGTGTTGTCCAGTGTAAAGTGTGGCAATGCCATTTTAACTCGGCATCCTCTGAATGATTTGTGTATCTTTTACAAGAAAGTGGTATTTGTAGCATTTTAAACATTTTCAGAACCATACGGTAGGAGTATTACTAGGTTTACTAATGTGAAACTGTAACTGTGTTTACTCATTGTGTAACAAGGTACGAGTGTTTCAAAGTAGCTATTAGACTTTTTTCCTCCTCTCGTCGTCGTCACAGATATTAAGACTGATTTATCTCCTGTTAGATCTATCGATACATTATTTGTTTTCTAGCAGAGAAATATAAAAACACTGCAAGGCGGTGGCCCATATCAGATGAACTTTAAAGCACCAGTATCCTTTGACACAATTTTGTAACTTTGATGTGAAACTGCAGTAAGTACCCTGAGAGATCCCGATCTGAGCTCCTCGTAGAAATGTCACCTCGACAGACGAGATTTGCACTAATTTACTGTTTTGTCATACAGAACCTCTGAAACAGGTGAGAGAATTTGTAGATTTTAGCAATAGCAAGCGAGACCAGATGTTAAGATGCTGTGTCTGGCAGTGGGGGGGAGGTTTTAGCTAAAGACACTACCAGATGAAATGTTAGTGTGTGTTCCTGCCTGTCCCTGAACGGGCTAAACGTGTGACTGGGTTTGTCAGTGTGTGAATGAAGGAATGGATTTACGTTGATGTGTTATTGTCAGTGGCACTTTATCATTGATCCCAAAGGGTGTCACAAGATGTAATTATTTTCCTATGATGACAGTTTTACAACCAATATGATGGGCCCATAAGATAATACCAGTAAGTATAAGGTGCCTTCTTTCTTCACATTTACTGTATGTTGCAAGCAGACGTTCATCCCCCTGGAGAAAATCAAACTCATAGCTTTTAACACACACAAAAAAAAAAGATTTCAGGCCTTTGTGGCCAAACAGACAGACTAACTGACCGGTTCTCTTTTTGTCATATAAAACAAAACATTTCCAGTGTTGATGTAATGCAGTGTGTTGTTGCCATCCCCATATCATTTCCCAGTCGATGCACATCTCTCTGCTGATGATATCTTCTCCGTTTAAAAAAATATTTCACAATACTACACATATTCAGACTTTAACGTTTTGTGATTTAACTGGTGCATTTGTCTTCCAATATTTCTTTTGGCCCATTTGCATGAGTTGCTTCATCTTCATTTACAACAATGCAGAACAATGTGTGCTTATAGTATGGTTGTATTTCTCTTTTATAAATGAATGTAAATGTAACGTGTCTGCTTGTTTTTTGTTGTTTGTTTTTGTGTAAATGGCACGTAGAGCGTCTTTTAATACACAGAGTTTTTTATCAGTAGCAGTTGAAAACATTAAAGCAGGGGGCTGTATCATGAGGCAGGATTTTATTTAATTTCATTATATGTAGTAATCCCGTGTTTATGCATAGCAGATACCTAATCTTAAAGGCCATGTCCTCTGTCCTCTTTTCCAGGGGTTAAAGGTTTACAATTGAAACTTATGCCAGTATTTTACTGTAGGTCCAATATACCAACCTGACTACCTTAGGGCCAACTAAATATAGCAAACTTACTGTCTCAAAGCCAACAAACATAAACTAATTAAGTAACCATGGAAAAATACTGATATTTAAATGCAGTTTACAGGCTTTGTATTTCTCAGAAAGGTTGGTTTGCATTGGGAGATGGAAACTTATACTATTATAGTATTTTATAAAGTCATTCTTTTTTTTCAATTAAACATTAAGTAGATAGAAAATTAGTCATATCTTTATAATAGGAAACGCTGCATCAATACAAATAATCTAATATAGTTTGAATAACGTCACCTTCCTAAAATAATGTAAAGTAAACCTTGAGATTAAACCTTTGTGGATATTATAATATAATATAAACTATTTTAATACGAAAGTATTTTTAAAAACAAAAACAAACAAAAAACGCGGATTTTGCCTTTACTGTTGGCGAAGCATTTTTGACCCTCTAGGCTTGCCGTAGTCGGATCCAACATCATGGCGTCTGTCAACTGACACAAAACTTTTGTCGTTACAAACTTTTCTTTTTACGGATATGCCTCGCACTCTCCTGACAGCTGGTTTCAGGGCACTCCGTCTTTTTAAAGCGGTATCTGGCATCAGTTGAAAAAAAGAGCACAAAGCAACGATTGTCAAGATGTAAATGTTTGTGTTTGCTAACTTTGACCGATGTAAAGATGCATCGCTAGCAGCTAACGTCAGTTAAGCTAGCCACTTTCGTCGTCGGCTTTCAGATGTCGTAACGGAAAATAAACCGACTGAAACTCACTAAAGTGCCTGTTTTTAGCTTCGGGTAGTCAGTCATTTATATCAAAATGTGTCGCTTTCTACGCTACTGTGTCAGCCACTGCCTGCATGCAGCGATGACCCGGCTGGAGGAGGTCAACGGGGAAGTGAGCATGTGGTCGTCGGTCCGGTGGCTGGGCTACCTGTCCGGTCTCAACCTGCTGGTCGCACTGTGTTTGGGGCTCTACGCTCGCTGGGAGAGGACCGCTGAGACTACTCTCCTTGTCATTTTCGTCTTGGCTCTGATTGTGCTCGGAATAGCTAGTATAATTTACTACTACTTCAACATGGAGAGGGTCAGTCTCAGCCTCCTCCACCTGTGGTTCGGTTTTTTGCTGGGGCTGCAGTGTTTCCTCAACAGTCCCGCCCTGGAGAGCGACTTGAAGGAGCAGGTGGCCAACTACCTGCTGCTGGCCAGTGTGGCTCTGAGGACGCTGTGGGCGCTGCTGGAGAGACTGTTTGGATGTGCCAAGTACCGCCCTGCCTTCCTCACCTCTGCAGAGCGGCTGGAGCTGCTGGGCTTTGCCACCGCCAGCACGGTGCTGCTCATCCAGAAGTCCATGAGCGTGATGGTGCTGGTGGTGGCGCTGGCCTCTGTGATGGTTGCGCTCCGGATGAAGGCGCTCCTGGCGCTCCCCAACTTGGTCTGCTTCGCTGTCATCACCGCCGTGCTGTTCTTCAAGTCTCTGAACATCACCATCAACCGTTTCGCCCTCGCCTGCTTCTTCAGCCAGCTCATCTGCGACCCTCTGCTGGACGTCTACTTCAGTGGGCTCTCTGTGACCGAGCGCTGGCAGCCTTTCCTGGTGTGGCGGGGTCTGTGGCGCCGACTGTCCCTCCTGCCTCTGCTGGTGGTGGAGGTCACCTTCATCATTCTGGCCGCTCGGAAGCTGACAGATCTGGACCAGTGGTACCTGATGATCCCAGGCTTTGTGATCTGTGTGCTCTTCTGGGCCATCTGCCACCTGGTGTTTGTCATCACAGTGTGGGGCTTTCACACCAAGCTCAGTGAATGCCAGAGGCTGTGTTTGTCCCAGGGGTCAGGGGTCAGTGGCCTGGACAAGGTTATGGCCTCAAAGGGCATGAGACATTTCTGCCTCATCTCTGAACGCCTGGTGCTCTTCTCACTGGTGTCAACTGTTGCTGTTGCTGCTCTCTGTTGGCAGGTGAGTGCAGCCAGACACATACATCTTATAGTTTTATAGTTTTCATCAACTAAATATTACATGGCTTTATTAGGACAATGTGCTGCAAATGTGGATAGCATCAGATAGCATTGTTTTGGTATTTATTCATCCTAATACACCAGTAATTCCCAGCCTGTTGGGCTTGAGATCCCTCATAAAGGAACGTTTTTGCTGGTTACTCCTACTCCACATTTAATCCTGATTTACTGTTTTTATGATGAGAAGAACATGCATTTTTAGAAGTATTGTATTATATTTGCTAAGATGTTATAAATGAAGATCCATGTCATAGTTTCTTCGACAGCATTTATATCCTTTATATGTCATGCTCATGTATTATACACATATTTAATTGAGTCATGATTGTGCTCTGCAGGCCTCCAGCAGTATATTTGTCAGCATGTTCCTGCTCGTCCTGCCTCTGGAGTCTCTGTTTCACGGCCTTTTCCATGAGCTCGGGAACACGCTGGGAGGAACCTGTGTGGGCTACGCCGTGGTCATCCCCACCAACTACTGCAGGTAGTGTGTAACGCATAAATGCTGGGAGAGTAGGAAACTACCCTACCAGGACTAAGTGATTTAAAGAAATCCCATAATGGTTCTAAGAGGTAAATAGCAAAATAATCTGTAGCTCTAAAGCAGTGTTCTGTATATGATTCCTGGTTTGAAGTGTTGTTTGTGTAATGTATAGTAATGTATAGCGTTAAATAATAATTTAATACAGTTTTATTTTTTGAGAAAGTATCTCTCTGGCTACATTAGCAGAGTGGTGAAAACTGCACAGAAAAATTCAAAATCCACATAACAATTTGATGGCTTCTGTCTCAAAAATCCCATATCGGACAGGCTGTATTGTGTATTCATGAAGTTGTCAGTAACTCAGTGGACACCTCCGGACCTATGCTAAATGATCTAAATAATAAATCTCTTGTCTGCCTCACAGTCCTGACGGGCAGCCAATGCTGCTGCCTCCAGACCAGGTCCAGGAGCTGAACATGCGCTCTACGGGAATGCTAAACAACGTGCAGCGCTTCTTTGCCCACCACATGATTGAGGCCTTTGGCTGCGACTACTCCACCAGCGGGGTGTCTCTGGAGGCTCTGCAGGCCAAGATCAAGTCCTTCTTGGACCTCCGCACGGCAGACGGGCCTCGCCACGACAGCTACGTGATCTTCTACAGCGGCCACAGTCACCGCTCCGGAGAGTGGGCGCTGGCAGGTGAGAGGGGGCATTTTAATAGTTATATAATTATAAATAAGGCTGCACGATAAATTGTAAAAGTTAATCAAGCTCGATGAGGTGCAATAGCGTTGAGTGTGTTCTCATTGTATCAAATTTATTTTAATGGTGTATTATGGTATGGCAATGATGTTTTATTTTTCTATGGGTTTTTTTTTTATGTACTGCAATGTGAATTTTTTATGGCATTTCTGTGAAATACTTTATATATATGTATATATGTGCCTTCGGACATATATTTTCTATGCTATACTATAAATCTTTTTTACAGCATGCTATACTGGGACATTTTTTGACTTTGTTATGGCGTTCTATAGTATGAAGTATTTTTAGTACTTTTTTATAGCATATTATACTATTTTTTATAATTCTTTGATTGAGTAATATAATCTGATATTTTTGTAGGACATTTTTATGAAATAGTACATATACTATGAATTTTTAAATTACATTTTTATGGCACGCTATGACATTTTAATCATAATCTTATAGCATAATATACTATGATCTTTTTTCGGAATATTTTATGAAATACTACATATACTGTGACATGTTTTATGAAATGTTTACACAATACTTTCTCTTTTTTCGCATTTTATTTTTTACAGCAAACAATATTGTTCTATACTATGACTTTTTGTGACTTGTTTTGGGCATACTGTACACTTTAACATTTCTTTTATAATTTTAGGGAATAGTATACTGTGATCTTTTTAAAGACATTTTTATGAAATTCCACATATACTGTAACATTTGATGACATTTTAATGATATTTGTATGGCATACAATATCGTGATTTATTGTTTATGACATTGCAATGGCATACTATACTTCCTCATGCATTGTTTGTTTCTGTGTTCATCACCAGGGGGAGACACTCTTCGCCTGGATCAGATCTTGGAGTGGTGGAGGGAGAAAAATGGCAGCTTCTGCTCCCGCCTCATCCTGGTGCTCGACTGTGACAACTCGCTGCCGTGGGTGAAGGAAGTCCGGAAGGTGGAGGGTGTGTATGTGGCCGTGCAGGGAGCGACGCTCGCCCGAGTCACAGACGTGGAGTTGCAGGATCCCCCACAGCTCGGAGACTTCACCTCTCAGTGGGTGGAGTATAACTGCAACTCCAACAGCAGCATCCAGTGGTCTGAGAGGGGCAGGCCGGTTTCTGCCACCTACGGCATCTCTAAACACTGGAGCGACTATATGCTGCACCTGCCGACAGGAAGCGATGTTACCAACCACTGGAGCATGTACTTCCCTCGGGTGACCTACCCGGTGGTACAGTTGGCGCTGTGGTGCGGCGGTCTCAATGTGCTCTGGCTCTGCAGCGTCTGCCTGCGATGTCTTAAGAGAGTTAAACTCAACTGGTTTCCCCCAGCGATACTGGACACTGGCCAAGGCTTCAAACTGGTCAGATCATAGAGAAATTAAACAAAGGCTATTTTTATTTCCAGAATATATTTCTTGGACCCTGAAAATAGGCAGCTACAGGATTGTTAATGCATCGCTAACCAATATCCTGTTTGTTACTGAAAAACTAATCACTTAGTTACTGATTTGAAAATTGCCTTTTTAGTACCAGTTTTTATATTCTTTACAGAATTTTCTATTAATGTGTGTTTTTAGCTTTGATTTAGAGATCGTAAACATCCCTGTTGAACAGATATGTCAATGTAGGGATTAAGAATGAGCACATTGACTCTATTTTGCACATTTTTGCATTGCGTATTTCCAGTCAGATCTGATTCCACCTTGACTTTAAGAACATTTGTGCCTTTTACCGCAAAATCACCAAAGAACATTCAGCTCATTAGGCTGATTTTTTTTAAACCTTTAACCAAAGTTTCCATGGTACTTGAGGAAGATATCAGACATGAATCATTTAAGCAATCTAGAGCTGTTTCTAGAACTCAAAATGTTGTACTGTTTTTGTATTTTGATTGTGAAATGATTCCTTTTACAGCCCTCTGTGCTACACGGCATTCTACGCGCCAAGCTTTGAGTATATTCAATGCACTGCTTTGTCTCTGTTGTTACAGCATTTTGTAATGTTTAAGGGTAATTTTTAAATGCTCTCCAGCTTCTTCAGGGAGTCCAGGAAAGGTTGTTTTATTTAAATGGAGAAAAGAACTGTACTAATGAATGAATGCACTACACACAGGGATGTGTGCTAACTACATTATTTATGTCATTATAAACCCCAGGAATTGATATGATCCTTTGCTTCCTGGGGTTTATCACAGTTTTCTCGGTTATGCAAGATTATTCAGGTGAAAGATTTGTGAAACTATGCAATAAAGGAGGAGTGGGACTTCACTGCTCCAATTAAATAACATGGGCTCTTAATTGAATAGTATCTGCTTTATTAGAGTGTGTTGATGCGTGTCAGGGTAAAACTTTTTGAAAAAGGACAGAAAAGGACCATTTTGCATGTCGTTTTTTTTTTCCCGCAAATGTTCAACTTTCTTCAAAATGCACCAAATTCGCAGGATAGCTTTATTAGCATGTGTTGATGCGTATTCTGGCAGAATTTTTGAAAAAGGGACAGAAAACACCATTTTATGACATATTTTGTCA
>CAFUXE010000201.1:25373-39134 GCA_903364295.1 Serranus cabrilla
TGTAACTTACTTCACTGTAGTACAACTTGTGGAGCAATTTATATCTTGTGAACCTATGCTTCAACAACAGGAGTTCAATCTGTGTTAAGTTAGATTCAGAATCAGATTCTTCTTTAAAAGACTGTTGTCACTATGGAATGGGGTTATAACCAATTAAGAATGCTTAACTTGTAAAACATTATGTCCACCAAGTTATCATGCATGATCGTAAACATTAAGACTTTAATAAAGGATTATAAATGCAATAAAATGTCTCTTGAATGTGCTTATAATGCATTATAAATATGACCTTCATAGAAAGTGGAACTGCAAAATCATAATAATTAAAAAAACAAAAAAATTAATAGCCTACATTTGACATCAGACTTTTACCTACAACACGGATTTTGGACATTTTCAGTCCGTACATTACGGGGTTAAAAAGCGGCTGGCATGTCAAAAAGTACAAGGATAAAAAAATTCGTAACACATTGGGTACACTGTTCATATTGAACCTGCTTTGTATTAATTCAAAGCTAGCTCCAACAGAAAAGTTAAAAATGGAGGCAAGTTGAGGTGTGCAGGTATTGAGCGCTTTCTGTCTCGTCTGTTTAGAACCAGAAAAACAAACTAAAAGAATCTTCATGTAGGTGTAAAGGATAAAAATGAAAGCACCAAATATTGTACCAAAAGATACAATGAGCCCATATGAAACATACACATGTGTCTCTGAACATGCCAGCTTGACAACAGAGTGGCTATCACAGTAAACTTTGTAAATCATGTTCCCACACAGCTGTGAATGGGAATTGGAATATACTGTAACAATACATGCAAGCAAAGGGTATGACCATGTTACAGCAATAAGTGTGGCGATCTTGTTAGATGTCATTCGTGTGTTATATTGTAGAGGATAACAGATAGCAAGATATCTATCATAAGACATGACCGCTAGGTTTAAATATTCAACCGCTCCATAAGTGTGTACACAATATATCTGCAGGAAACAAAAAGAAGCAGAAACAGTGTGCATGTCAGAGAGGATCTGAACCAGAAGGAATGGAAACAACGCTGTACTACCATACAGCTCATTTACAAACAGGCTGCACAGAAACATGTACATCGGTTCATGTAAGCTTCTGTTCAGACAGATAACCACAATCAGCAACAGATTGGAGCCAACAATAAAAACATATAAAGACATAAGAATCACAAAATAGAAGTATTTAAGAGTTCCAGTGTCAAAATAGGCAGCCAGTGTGAAATATGAGACCTGTGTGGAGTTGATCATGATCCCTCTTTACATTTGCAGCTATTCTGCTGTGCACATTAAGCAATAAATATGTTATCTTTTGTTATAAATCTGTAGAAATCTCACTAGCTTCAACTTACATTTGTTTGGCACTATTTTCAACTGAAACATAAAGCACACATGAACAGAAGTCAGTGTAGTAATGCTGAACAGATGAATTATCATATAAATCATTGTGCAAAACATCCCTACATGGATCATTTTCTTTTCAAACTCACAATAATGCTTTGGTTAAAATTAAAAGTCAGTGACATTCTGTCAATTTGAGCATTCACCAGCTGTCCCACTGCAGACACACTGTGATGCTCCCTCCTTACTGAGCTCAAACACTGATGCAACGTCTTATAAAACATTTCAATACAGAAAACACCCCCAGCAATTCCTAAAGAGGAAGGGCCTAGATGATTCTGAACTTTTGTGTAATTTATTTTAGAGCAGCAGGTGGGAGATATGGTGGATGGGTGACACAAAGTCTGGACATTGAAACAGGAGACCAATGTTAAAATGAGTCACTGTTGTTATTTGGAGTCAATCTGAATAACTGTTGACCAGTAGTTCAATGCAAGTTTAGTCATTATTTTTAAGCCCAACCCTGTTCTTTTACCCTGATTCAACAGTTTTATTCCTGAAAGTTAAACGTTTTCTGTGAAAACAGAAGTAAAAACAAAACAAACAAGGCAATCAGAGATGGCAGACTTCACCTCACTGATGGCGCCCTCTGTTGGCTAGAAGATGTATATTCAGGCTCGGAAACACAGACAGACAGACAGACAGACAGACGGACAGATGCTGCCGCCCAAAACAATACTTCACTCCCACGTGGACATACTAGAATTTGACTCTGGTTTGCTTGCTCTTGTATGAAAGAAAACTGAAAAACACAAACATACAACTATTACATATTAGAAATAGTAAAGAAGACATAACAACAGAAATATTTACCAGGTCAGATTGGTAAAACTATATACAGGTAGTGCAATGATATGTAAATGCAATATATGGCGCTTTTATAGTCTTTGTGACTGCACTCAAATCGCTTTCACACTACAGACTGCACTCATTCACCCTTTCACAAACACATTCATACTGGTGGCCGAGGTTACCCTACACGTTGCCACCTGCCACCATCAGGAATACAATAAAACACAGATGAACGCAGCATCGTGAGCAATTTGGGGTTCAGTATCTTGCCCAAAGATACTTCGACATGTTAGCTGCCATTGTCAGGCATCGAACCACTGACCCTCCGATCAGTGCTCTACCAATTGAGCCACAGCCGCCTTTACTGACCTAAATGTGTGATGTGAGGACGCAGCTCGGTAATTTCAGTATGTCAATGCGTGTGCATGTCTCAGAGGAGGAGGGGAGGTGGGGACCGGAGGCTCTACCGACTGACAGGGTGACAGACACTCTGCTCTGACTCACGATTTTTGTGCTGTCTTTGTGAAACACAGTCCACCTACCGAAAAGACACTGCCCTTGAAGTGAACGAGAAGTTCAACATTCTGTGTCACTTTAAACCTCAGATGATAAGAAAACCCTTTTGTTTAGTCATCTAAATCAAGGCTGGACTAGAGCAGAAACAAACAGCTTGGCCTCATTATCCCAGTTCATCATAATCTCTGTGCAGTGTGAAGAGTACATTTGCAATATTATTTTATAAATTATAATTTTTTTCATGACTTCCACTAATCCCGTCATGAAATTGTTTTACACGTTTGTTGATGACCATGAGATCTCCATTTCCCTTCTGCCTATACACACATTCACCTAATTTCTAATATTCCACGGTATACTAATCCTTCCGTGCAGCTTAATCATCATGTAAATTGTATGAAATGTAAAATCAGATTATAAAACACATAATTGAGTATGTGAGTAAATTAAACTTTTTATTTGTATCACATGCACAACAACAACATCAACAACAAATATATCAGATAACTTTTTATATTAACAGAGCACATTTGAAATCAGACTTTTACATGTGACACGGATTTTGGACAGATTTAAACCGTACATTACAGGATTGAAGAGTGGCTGGCAAGTGAGAAAGTATAAGGATAAAAAGATGCGCAACATATTGGGTACGCTGTTCATACTGAACCTGTTCTGTATAGTTTCGAAAGAAGCCCCAAAACTAAAGTTAATGATGGAAGCGAGGTGAGGTGTGCAGGTACTGAGAGCTTTCTGTCTTGTTTGTTTAGAACCAGAAAAACAAACTTTAAGGATCTTCATGTAGGTGTAACAGATTAAAAGTAAACCACACAAGGTTGTGCCAAGTGTGGTAATGAGCCCATACACATTGACCACATGTGTTTCTGAGCATGCCAGCTTGACAACAGAGTAGTTGACACAGTAAACTTTGTTAATGATGTTTCCACATAGCTGCAAAGACGAAGTAAAACATAACATGACAAGACATACAAGTACAGGGCATAGCCATGTTAAAGCAATAAGTGTGGCAATCTTGTTACATGTCATACGTGTGTTATATTGTAGAGGATAACAGATAGCAAGATATCTATCATAAGACATGACCGCTAGGTTTAAATATTCAACCCCTCCATAAGAGTACACGCAATAAGTTTGCAGGAAACAAAAAGGAGCAGAAACAGTGTGAATGTCAGAGAGGATCTGAACCAGAAGGAATGGAAACAACGCTGTACTACCAAACAGCTCATTTACAAACAGGCTGCACAGAAACATGTACATCGGTTCATGTAAGCTTCTGTTCAGACAGATAACCACAATCAGCAAAACATTGGAACAAACGATACAAATATAAAGAGTGATAACAGTTATAAAATCAAAGGGTTTGAAAAGCCCAGTATCAAAGTAGGCCTGGAGTGTGAAATACAAAACCTGTGTAGAGTTCATTGTGATCTTTCTTGTGGATCATCACATCAATTATTGCATTATCCTGCAAATCTGTAAAAATTCAACAGGTTTAAACTTGCATTTTGGCACAATGTACAATTGAAATATCAAACACACAAAAACACATGTCAGAGTGGTAACACTAAACATGTTAATTATCATGAACACAACCGTAAAATACAGCCCTAAATCGAGCATTTCCTTTTCAAAATGAATATAATAATTTGTCAAAACATTGATTTGAGCATGCAGTTGTTATCCTGCTGTAGTCATACTGTGAAGCCCTCCTTACTGAGCTGAAACTCTGCTTCCAACACTTTAAAGCTTTTCCAGAGAGAGGACAATCACAGACGCACAATGACCTCATTATGAAAGGTCCCAATGTTGATACTCGTATGTAATTCATTTAAACACAAAGGAAAGAAAACAGTGTAGAGTCTGCTGTTTCCATTTTTTGGGCTTGTTGGTGTTAGTGTTGTTTTTGGCGGCCTATTTTACTTTTAGTTTTAGTCTAGTCTTTGTGTCAAACTGTCATTTTAGTTTTTATTAGTTTTAGTCATTTTCATACTCCTTTTAGTCTAGTCAAGTTTTAGTCGACGAAAAGTCTGAGCATTTTAGTCTTATTTTAGTCAGGATTGTCCATGACTATTTTTGTCTAGTTTAGGTCGACGAAAACTGATTACATTTTAGTCTTGTTTTAGTCTCGCTTTAGTCGACGAAAACTGATGACAATTTAGTCTAGTTTTAGTCAAAGATTGTCTTTTGCCAAACCCATTTTACAATTCAAACAAGGTTATCTTATTATTATTATATTATTGTTACCTTATAGACTCAAGAATAAATCCATTCCAGACACAGAAGTCGATCTGATTTGAATTTACAACATGAACATATTTATTTTTCCAACAAAATATGCTAGAAGTAAACACACATAAATTTAAATAAAATAATAAATAAAATAGCATCACATGACAGTGGCTTGAAAAAAGTGCAAATGAAATGTGTGTGTCTGACTTGTATTCCTTGTTGTTGTACATCCTTGTGGCAAAGAAATCCTGAGCACTAGTTGGCTTGTCCATCTTCTTCCATCTTCTTCACTGATGCTCTTTCTGGAATCTAGCACAGGAATAGATATAAATGTCTGGACAGATGCAGCCTCTGGAAAATCTAACTGTTGTAAATATTAAGTAGCATTAATCCTTGCTATGAATTTTTATGAATGAGTGAGTGACTTGACTGTCCGTAAAAGGAAAATAAAGTCTAGGCTACATAATCAAACCAGAAGTAGTCTAGTAGTAGTAGTCTAAGCAGTAGTTTCGGGAGGCATGTTAATGCAAATATATTTTGTTTACATGTATGTATGGGTCTAGAATAGGGTATTCACAGTCATGGTGTTGATTCCAAATTCAGTTCAGTGTGATTGCTAAGTGAATGACAAAACTAGCGAAAGCATTTGGCCAACAAGGGATGCTTACTTATATGGAGTCAGTCAGTCAGTCAGGACCTAAGAACCCACTTTACACTCTTTCTCTCTAACAAACAAATGGGCCTACACACGCACTAGTCACACACGTTAATCCACTTTGCACTCTCTCACAAACAAACACACACACACACGCTAGTAACACACGCTGTCTCAGTTGTTTTCAGCTCCGGTGGCTAACGTCTAAAACTAGCATTACAATGTGACACATTAGCCTCATGAGTTGGCATGAACTTTTTTTAAAAATAGAAAGTAACATTACGTTAATGTCTTGACTTACCTCAATTTCATTAAGAAATGCCTTGAGATGTCTCTTAAATTTCGTGGTGTTTTTTCCTGTGATTCTGTGGCCGCACTTCTCCCCATGTTTTTCGACAAGACAATTCGGTCTTCGGTCATTCTTTTCCACGTCTATGTAACGAAAGTGTGTCCAAATACCGTCTCTTCTTTTTCTCCCAGTCCCAGAAACGATACCCGGCTGGCCGGCCATCGGTCGCTTTCTCTTTTTAACTTTTCTTACGTTAACCAGGGCTCTGCGTTAATCCACCGCAGCTGCATCTCCTGAATCTAAAACCCCGCTACTGGGATTGAGGAAGTGACGTTGGCCAGCGACCAAACGAGAGGAAACAATTTATAATTTGTATTGTATATTAAGGATATTTGTTATAACATTTCGTCTCGTCTCGCTTTGGTCAACGAAAATGAAGACACATTTTTAGCATAGTTTTTATTTTGTAAACCACATTTAGTCTCGTTTTTATTCGTCTACAATATTCCATTATATGTTTAATTTTCGTTATCGTCACATGACCAGCATTTTCTTTGCGTCTTGTCTCGTTTTCCTCAGGTGATAAAGGTTCGTTGACGACGATATTTAGGCATCATTTTCGTTGACGAAAGCAACACTAGTTGGTGTACATTGCATTGTCTTGTTTGGACTATTTGTTGTTTTCTGTTGCCATAAACAAGCCAGAAACATGAAACCAGTGTACAAATCATTCAACAAAATCTGGCTGCAATCAGCCACATGGTGGTGCTGAGGTGTGATTTCTGAAAGGCCACCCCCCTTATACTGTAGGTACTCATAAGTTCTCCCTAATATATTTTGGGTCCGAGCATCGACTGCAAGGGTCGGCGAGGACCCTACTGGAAGTTAAGTGTTTATTAGGGCCCGAGCAAGGACGGTGCGGTGTTTCACCATAAAACATAAGATTGTTATATCTATGCCATACTTTGTCTGATATTGTCCAACTTGACTTGAATATGGCCTTTTAGGCCATTTTTTGCCATCTCTACGCCTCGAACTTAAACAAACTCCTCCTAGGGATTTAAACCAATTGGCTTCAAACTTGGTCAGTACCATCATTAGGCCTTTGGGATCAAAAGTTATTGAAATGCTAGATAAAGACATCAATATGGATGAAATTATAAGGGTTATTTCCTCTCCAGATGGTTTTAATGTAGAGTTTTACAAAAACTTTGGCTCTAAGTTGTCCCCTCTTCTTCGACGGATGTTCAATCATACGATGCTGATCTCAGGTTTGCCACCAGAACTACTATGAGTAGTAACAGACTTGAATATAGGGTTACTGCTGATATTGTTGTCAACGATCTCTCTGTCTCCCTTCCCCCATCTCCACCTTCCCCCTTAGTCCTCCCTCCCTCTCCCCTCTCACATTCTATCTATTTTTATTCATCAATGTTGATCTGTTCTGTACAAACAGCATCTGCTGCACGGCTGTCTGTCCTTTTGCTTTTTTCCCTCGTTAATGTTGTTTTTTTTTTAAAGAGTTTTGCATTGTGAGGGTCAAAGGTCATATGGTGTTGTACCATGTAAAAAGCTGTAAAACATACAACAAAACACAAATTTGTGATTTTGGGCAATATAAATACAATAAAATTGAACTGAAATGTGTGATATAAATAAACTTGCAGGTAACACTTTATAATAACCATCCATTATAAATGTTAAACATTAGTTACTTAAACTTAAGTTAAGTTAATCCTTATTTAACTGTTAACAATGATATAATATCAGTCATCTGTAATGCTTTTGTAACAGTTCTTTAATGGTTTGTTGTTGAACACATAAAAATTTATATGCTTTATTTAGTAGTTATTATTAATAATATTATAAACCTTTAACATATAATCGCTAAATGGACCACATATTTTTAACACTTTGTTCATGGTTAATAATTGATATGTCATTGATATGTCAACACTATTTTAATTACTATTATACATTTGCAATGATTGTTTACAATTAGTAAATGTTGAGTTAGGTCAGTACAGCTGCATGGCTTCAGACAAAGAGTCATGAAATCATAAACAAAGATGGTGGAGAGAACCAACAGGTAAAGTATATAAAACATAACAATAATGTAATATAAATATTACTTTAGACTGAAATATGTTACATATATACACATCTAATACTAAAGTAAAATAAGTTCCTATTTTGCAAAAGAAGGTGTACACAAAAAACTTGTTGTTTGGCATTGATTAAAGATGAGCAGTTGGACATTCCATAATGAGGTCACTTGGCCTTTGTGGGCGTCCTCCGTCTTTCAAAGTTTCAAATAAGTCACTGCAGCTCAGTTACCAGACACTCACAGTCTGACCACTGCGTGCGAAACTTGTGTAAAAAAGATTTACACAATGTCACAAACGTCTTCAGTAACTTCTAGCCTCAGCATTACACTGACTCTAAAAAGGAAAAGGTTTGTTTGGGGTCATTTGATGAAGTCCTGTCTATTATAATGAACCTTTTTTGTCTCCATTTATATGCTTCATGTTTCAGCTGCACTTTGAGTCTTATGACTAATTCTACACCGTATTCATATTTCTCACTTGGTGCCTACTTTGACATGGGGGGGTTTCACTTCCTATATTTCATGGTAATTATGTCTTTATACATTTTTATTGTTGGCTCCAATCTTTTGCTTATTGTGGTTATCTGTCTGAACAGAAGCTTACATGAACCTATGTACCTTTTTCTGTGCAGCCTGTTTGTAAATGACCTGTTTGGTAGTACAGGCTTGTTTCCTTTCCTTCTGGTTCAGATCCTCTCTGACTTTCACACTATTTCTGCTTCTTTTTGTTTGCTGCAGAATTTCTGTTTATTCTCTTATGCGGGTTTGGAATATTTAAACTTAGCGGTCATGTCTTATGACCGATATCTTTCTATCTGTCATCCTCTGCAATATAACACACTTATGACATATAAGAAGGTTGCCATGCTTATTGCTGTTATATGGTTGCTCGTATTTCTTCTAAATTTTATTGCACTTTCTTTGACTGTCCCTTTACAGCTGTGCGGGAACATCATTAACAAAGTGTACTGTGACTACTACTCTGTGGTGAAACTGGCCTGCTTTGACACAACAGTCAATAACATCTATGGGCTCATTGCTAGTGCTATCGCAGTAATTGGTTCTCTAATTTTAATCTTTTACACTTACATTCAAATCCTTAGAGTCTGTTTTTGTGGTTCTGAACAGACAAGAAAGAAAGCTGTCAGTACCTGCACACCTCACCTCGCTTCTCTGCTCAACTTCTCTGTTGGAGCTTGTTTTGAAATATTACAGAGCAGGTTTGATATGAGCAGTGTACCCAATATGTTGCGCATTTTTTTATCATTATACTTTCTTACGTGCCCACCACTCTTTAACCCTGTAATTTATGGACTCAAACTGTCTAAAATTCGTGTTACATGTCAAAATATGTTTTCAAATGTAGACTGTTAGTAATGGTAGACACCCAACAGAAGTTAGCCTCTTTCCTTTAATCAGCGTGTTAGATATACTAAAAGCCTACAAGACAAGATATTCACAGTGAACACTTAACACAATCAGCGATTATTTGTATTGTGTTTATTTATGTAGCCCCAGTCTTAAAATATTAATAAAAATCTTTATGTACGCTTTCAAAATAAAATACAATCTGACTGTAGATATTAGAACTATACAGGTGTGCACTAAAGGTTGTTCATGACAATTAAAATATTGCAGTTGCAAATTCAATGTTGTGGGAATTAAAGCTTCTTCAATAGGGCAGTAACATCTGCTACTCTGTCTCTACTGCACTCTCCCTGTCATCTTTTGAGCTGCAACGATCTTCACCCAGAATTAACAAATGATGTATGAATGATGGTTGTGTAACATGTATCAGATTCTTGAAAATGACTATCAAATAACCTATTTACCCTATATATATATTTCTACAATATCAAACCCTTTAGTACATCAAACTGTCCAACTATGAAAACGATGACTGTGCCTAGGCTACTTTTAATTAGGCACAAGGCACAGTGTGTGTGTGTGTGTGTTTGGCAGAGAGAGAGAGAGAGATAGAGAGAGACAGCGAGAGACAGAGAGAGAGAGAGAGAGAGCCCCAAAAGTAATTTTAGAGGATGTTTTTGACATCTTTCTCCTCTTTGTTTTTTAGTATATCAGAATTTACACTAAGGAAATGGAAATGGTGAAATAATCACAGACTCCCCGGAACGTTTATAGCAACAGAGCCCCAAGTTTTTGTCTTTTCTCCGCGTAGTTAATTATGTCTTTTCAATTTGTAGTCACATGAAGAAAATACACCTGTTTTCTCATTGTCTGAGTGAAAACACTAAAAGCACGTCACTGAAAGCGTCAGTTTGTCCCATTATCTAAGTCGAATAATGAAAGATGAAAAAAGGAAGTCCAGAGTCGGAAACAGGGACCGTTCCTCTATAAAGTCAGAGTCGCAGACCTTAAAATGTGTAACCTAAATAAATAAACAAATAGCTGAAATAACAAACCTAATGAATAATAAACACATTAACGTGAGTCATAACTGATAAAGTCTGACAGATCATAGACTGCTTCAGTACGAAGCTGCTCCATCAGCTCTGTCAGCAGCTTCAGGAGCCGCCAGTGGTGGCAGTCACGCTCAGGAGATTCAGATCAACGTGAACTGTGCACTGTAAGTCCAATTTTTTATGAGCATAATGATTTCACTAACAAGGAGCAAATTGTTGTTTAGTGTTTACATGAAAAGGCAGTGCAGCTATCTTGTGAACCCACAAGCTAATAAAGGCTAACTTTAATGTTAGCTAGCATTAGCATCATATTTGGTAAAACCTGCTTTTTCATCACTTCAGTTTGCTTACACAAGAACCCTGAAATGTACTTACAGTTAGCTTTTTAATATATGTGTAACTTATTTTTCTGTAATGTGACGGATATCTTTTGTAGGTACTGCAGATAGTTGGATGGAAACACAAACACATATGTACGACTAGTGAACTATTCTTGGCTTTCTACAGGCTTCTCCCAGCAGCCCTGCGTTTTAACCACGATGCCAGCTGAACGGTTGTAGAACCAGCAGAATCAGCCTTCATATGGTGAGCAGTTTCACTCAGACTCTAAATATTTCTTCTTATGACAGTTAATTATAATGTCCCTGAATCTGATCGAAACATGTGTTTCATCTCTTCAGCAGAGACATCAGCCCTGATGGAGTCTCTGAGAAAGGACTTCATCTACCTGCCCTCCTTTCCACATCCTACCAGAAGATCACCGAGGACCAAGCAGCTGGCCTGTTTCTTACACTCATGCATCCTCAGACTTTACACAGGACATTAGTGTAGACCAGCACAGATGTTGTCATTCCAGTTCACAGGTATATGGCTCATATGGTACAATGAAATAAACTGATGCTTTCAGTCGCTTTTAGTGTTTTCACTCAGACCATGAGACAACAAATATGCGTGTTTTCTTTATGTGACTAAAAAAGACAAATAAACTTTATACACAAACCCTACACGGACCGCGTGGAAAGTGTCAGATTCAAGATATGATCTGAATATATTTAATAGCTGCAGGAAAATCAACACACTTTGAAATTAGAAATAATACTTTCTAATCTTGTTCACCAGATGGTGTCAGTGCAGCAACCAAATAAATGTATGAACATTTCTACCAGTGTCTTGAATTTAGTCACAACTTTATAACATCTTGATGCATCAGCAACAGATTGAGAGGGAGGACATAACTCCTGAAGTCGAACACCTGTATGTAAAAAGCCCATGTCAGAATAGCATGTATGAAATGCTGGCCAGGTGACAGTATATACAAATAAATATAGATCTATTTATAGAATAAATGTAGATAGATAGAGAGAGATCTACGTAGATCTCTATCTATCTATCTCAGTCGCCTCCTTCACCTGGTCCTCCATAAGTGAAACCAAAAGTGAAACCACAATGAGCGCTGGGTTTCCCTTGTGTCCCAACTTCATTGCAACCATTGGGGCCAGATGATAAATCAAACTCCTCTCCTCTCCAGCGGCAGACGTGTTCGTTGTACACAAACCCAAGCGCTCTTTAGTCACATGACTGTCGCTCATCTGTCCATCATCGTGTAAATCCCGCCCTGACAATTTCATTGGTCATGTTTTTTTGATACATCGCATAGAAGCTCCTCAACGGAGCAGTGCCAGACCGAACTGCCCACAGAAAAATGTTGTAGGCGGGGCTACAGTTCGGCTGCACCCAGGCTAGTCCGGACCTACCCGGTAACCCGATCTGCACCCCTACTCACCGGTCAGGTTTTTTTTTTCCTTTCCACCCTTTGAACCTTGGTTTTCCCCCCATGACAACTTCGTTCTGCAACCATTGGATGGCAAGCTTCCTAACCACTGTCCTCCTACCTGCACTGCGCTAGGATAAGCAAACTTTTTCTTTACTTTTTTTGTTGTTGTCTCTGGATGTTAAAACATAACTCTTCCTAACAAATTAACTTTTTGTTTTTGTTATTTGGAATACTGTGTATTTGTTTTATTAACCATACCTTTATTATTCTATACCTTTAAATATAAGCACTCGAACCTCGAACTTCTGTTGTCCTGTGTTGTTATTCGCACCTTTGACTCTGTGGCCAGACCTATTTCTGTTATACCTTTGGCCGCAGTCAGTGTCCTAGCCTTGTAGCGTTACATGAGCTACCTGGATATTCAGCTAATAATTCACAAAATTCTATATAAAATTCATTAGCAAACCCATCAGGCCCAGGGGCTTTCCCGTTTTGTAAGGTTTTTATAGCATTCAATACTTCCTCTCTGGAAAAGGGGGCGTTTGCTGTTTTGTAGATATTTGGCAAACTTAGCCGAGAAAAGAAATTTAAGTTTGGTCTCCTCATCTTGCGTAAGGAGGTTATCTAAGGTGGATCTGACTGCAGATGTTTCTCGCAATAAAGCAGGGGTTGGAGAATCGACATTCCTTACTTTTGTTTTAAGTAAAAAAAAGTAATCAATCCTAGTATGACACCTATGGGGTGAATGACTCCTAAATCTTCACATATAGAATTGCGTGACTTAGCTTGTGAAGAGAGAGGTGAAGCTTTGCTGGGGAGTCTGTCAATAAGGAGATTCAGTATACAATTAAAGTCTCCACCCACTATGGAAATATCTGAGTGAATCTCAGAGAAATCTAAGAATACTATAGTTACAAACTCGGACGGGGGGTAATAAATATTTGTCAACATCTATTTTTAATAATCACAACTTGTTCAAAGTATTCACATTTAATTCACAGGAAAAATGTTATTGACACATCTTTTGTAAAATATTCCAAACACGTTTTACAGTTTTCATCTGGTTGAGAAAAAAAGCATTGTTCATACAATAAGTAGTTTACATTCGACCAAAGACAAGCCTTTTACTTAAGTTGTATATTTTAGACAGTTTCAGTCCGTACATTAAAGGGTTGAAGAGCGGGGGGCAGGTAAGAAAGTACATGGATAGAAATATACGCATCATGTTTGGCACACTACTCATATCAAACCTGCTCTGAAAAATTTCAAAAGAAATCCCAAAGCAAAAGTTGAGTATAGAAGCAATGTGAGGTGTGCAGGTACTGAGAGCTTTTTGTCTTGTCTCTTTAGAACCAGAAAAACAAACTTTAAGGATCTCTATATACGTGTAAATAATAACAATTATAACAGCAATTATTATGGTAATTGTGTAAATAATTCCATAGATATTGTTTACTGTCGTGTCAAAACATGCCAGTTTGACAATAGCGAAATTGTCACAGTACACTTTGTTAATAATATTCCCACACAGCTGT
>CAFUXE010000201.1:53867-76052 GCA_903364295.1 Serranus cabrilla
ATTAACTTTATTATTTACATTTATTTGTGTTTTAAAATTGCATTATTTGGCCCTCGGCCCACTGGCACATTTTTACTTTGGCCCTCGGAGGGAAAAAGTTTGGGCACCCCTGGTCTAGATGGTTGGACCTGCACCACCTCATAAAGTCCTCAACCAGCTTCCTGTACTCCCCCTTCCATCTATCCTTAATACAGCCAACTCACATATCTGAGATCTAAATTATTATGCTTTTTCACCTGAAAAGAATTGTTTCTGTACATAACAGCCTCACCAATTCTACCATTCTACCCTCCATCTTGAACAACATCCCGACGTACTTGAACTTGGGGCAATAACTCACTTTGACACAGAGGGGGAAGTCTACCACCCAACCATGGACTCACACTTGAAAGTGCTGACTCTCACCCCAACCACTTTAAACTTGGCTGCAAAAGTCCTGGTCTGAGAAAGCCAACAGGACCACATTGTCTGCAAAGAACAAATCTGAAATGCTTTTTAAATATGCCGTTTGGTGTGTTACCACTTCTTTTGTAAAGAAATATCCACACTAATGACTCTTATCAAAAGAAAACATGGAAAGCATAACATCTTCAATATAATGTATTTATTTATCAATTGATCATGCAAACCATGATCACAACATACAAAACATTTATCTGCTACAATGTAAAGTACACATTGTTAAATACAGTTCACTCTGTTAAAGTTACACATTATAGCGGATGATTATCCACTTTATTTACATCTACGCTATTTTAGCTTAAATTTATTGAAGCGACTGGGCATGGAATAGCTAATCTCTTCGGTTTATAAATTCAGTTCTGTTAGCCACATAGCTCAGTGGCTAGCAATAGCTCCTCTCTCCTGATAATGGTACATGTTATACGTATAGCACAGTAGTTGTTTTGGATGCAAGGCTTGCTGGAATGGAAGTGCGGCTCCCCATAGCTGGTGCAGGCCGACCTCGTGCAGCAGCTCTGAAGGATGCATAGATGCATAAGTGTTGAGTTTATATTTTTGTTCAGTGTAGAACAGGGCCTGAAAGATGCCAAAAGCTGCAGAGCTGACAAAGTGGCTTTACACATTTATTTGTGAGCAACACATTTGATAATTGGAGTTTTAATCTTCTGACAAACTATCTTAATGATGCTCACACTCTCCACTGTAACTGATGTAAACCTCTCAGGAGCAGCTCATAAATGAAGTCCCTCAGATCAGAGGTCACTTCAGCCAGTCAACATGTTTGTCCCCGAGGCGTCTTCACATTAGTCACAGTTTCCACTAATTCCCTCTGAAGCAAATTACAGTCCGAGCTGTTAACCAGTGAGACCAATCAGCCTGAGCAGACCTCAGAACTGGTTCCAGCAGTCCTCAGAGGGCTGATAATGACCCCCTTCAGACCACTCCATGACAGCCTCAGGACAGATGGACACCTATGAAATATTTATCTATATTTGTTTAGCAGCTTAGTAATTATTTAATATTTGCTATAACATTCAAGTGTACAATATAAGGTCGCTGTAACAAACATGAACTCCTAACAACTTTCTATAATCAGCTCACCATTATGTGATCTCAACTTTTGGACTTTCAGTTTGATCTAAACCAAATTTATGTTGAAAGTGAGAAACCTGAACAAGACGGCATATGAGAGAACAGGAGAGCTGCAGAAGCAGTGTACAACCGTAATTCCAAAAGATTTGCAAATTGTAAATTAAACAGGGTGCAATCATTTTTAAACGTATTAAGTTTAATAAGGACATTACTACACGTGATCTGGAACTCTTCAGGAAACACAGTTTGTCACTGCTTCTTCATCAGCACCTTCTCTGCTCCCCAGCTCATTTGAGATGAACTGACACAATGTATGCTGAGTCTGCATTTCAAATACAGACAGAGTAAGGGACTAGGAGACATTTTTAGGGCCAGGGACTGACACAAAGTGGTCTGATGAGTCCACATTTCAGATAGTTTTCGTTAATCCTGGACGTGGTGTCCTCCAGCCTAAAGAGGAATCGACCATCCAGATTGTTGCCCGCACAAAGTTCAAAGCATCTGAGATGACATGGCTGTGTCTCTCTACTTTTAAGTCAGCAGACCTTGTTTCCTAACCTCTGATGTTAGCTTATTACCTCTAGGTAGGCTCTCTCCTGTCTTCTGCCCCTTGAAAAAGTCCACCTATTGAATCTCTGTGGTCACTACATGCATTAAGCCAAAATTTGTCAGTGGCTCTTCTCCGTGTGTGGGGCACACAGAGCAATCACACTTTAATCAAATTCTAATAGTGAAGCATATAGCTTCTTCTGGGTTTTGATGTTCAAAAAGTGTATGATGTAAATGCTGATTTATAGATATCTGTTTAACGTATCACAAAACTCACAGATTAAATCAGCAAAAAAAGAAAAATCTAATTTGACAATCGCCTATTCACTCTTTTTTGTCTTTCTAAGTTCATCAGCACACTGAGTCCTCTTTAAGCTTAAATCATGTTAAAATTTATTGCTAGAACTTAATTTCACTTCATATAAAATTGCACATGAATCATTGACTGTTGCAGACTTTGCCATTATATTGCTAACAATATTCCCCAACTAAACTAATTAGATTTCTCTAACCTGGATGATACCTCTGGATGGGTCAGAGAAAGTGTTGATGGACAGCCTGTTTTGGGCCCTGAGGATAAATTGGGACATGCCTGTCGGATTCTTTGTTCTGAAATGATATAAAGCATGCATGTTTCATTTAGAGGTTCCTTTAACATTCACTGTAGGAGGGGGGCAATGGTAAGTTTCTCTTTGTAAAGTTTTTTTTTATTATTTTGATCAGCTGTATTACTTTGTTTAATTTAAGAATCATGTTAAACTCAACCTTATCATCTTTGTCTTACTTCATTCTTGACACTTATGAGAATATAGGATCTTTGCGATACTGTTATTTTATAATAACTACAATGTTGTATGTTGTTATTGTTACTGTCAACATATCTCTGATTGTGGTTATCTGTCTGAACAGAAGCTTACATGAACCTATGTACCTTTTTCTGTGCAGCCTGTTTGTAAATGAACTGTATGGTAGTACAGGTTTGTTTCCATTCCTTCTGGTTCAGATCCTCTCTGATATTCACACTATTTCTGCTTCTTTTTGTTTCCTGCAGATTTTCTGTATATACACTTATGGGAGTATTGAAGTATGTAATTTAGCCATTATGTCTTATGACAGATATCTTGCTATCTGTTATCCTCTACAATATAACACACGTATGACATTTAACAAAGCGGTTATAATTATAATTGTTCTATGGTTATACTCTTTTGTGAAGTTTCTGATTACTTTATCCTTAAACATCCGTTTGACATTTTGTGGAAACGTCATAAACAGTTTGTTTTGTCGTAACTACCTTGTTGTTAAATTGGCCTGTTCTGACACCAAAGTGAATAACATTTATGGGCTTTTTGGCATTGTTCTCTCGGTCTTAGTCCCTCTGCTTCCAATCCTTTTCTCCTACAATCAAATTCTCAAAGTTTGTTTATCTGGTTCTAAACAGATGAGGCAAAAAGCTGTCAGAACCTGCACACCTCACCTTGCTTCTCTTCTTAACTTTTCTTTTGGGTGCTGTTTTGAAATCCTTCATAGTAGATTTGATATGAGTAATGTACCCATTGTGCTGCGTATTATTCTGTCTCTGTATCTATTGATCATACAGCCACTTATGAATCCTGTCATGTTTGGATTGCAAATGTCAAAAATACGGAACACATGTAAACATGTCCTCTGTCTTAAAAGGCCTGCTGAATGCAGAGGTAACATGTAGATGTAATAACAAAAATGTTCACAATATTTTGTTTTGATTTGTTAAATAAATTCAATAAAACACCATGATTTCAAAAACTGCAACTGTTGCTGATTTTTGTGGGATGTGATGAAGTGATATGAGGTTCCAGCAATTACTTTAAAAACACAGAAATTGAGGGCATCCAGGTGGCACACCTTGTTGAGCGCATACCACAGAGGCACAGTTCTCGTACGTGGGTGGCCAGGGTACTAATCCGACTCACAACATGTCTTCCCTTCTGTTTACCCCTTTCACTCTGCATCTCTCACTATCAATAAAGCCGTAAACTGGCCAAAAATATCTTCAAAAATCAAAAATTGTATCATGAGCTCAAACAGGACTCAGAGTAAGTTAGCCAGTGATAACTTTTCTCGTCATCATTACCATGAAAATAGGAAGAAATAGACTGGATTAGAAAGGTCAAGAAAGTCTGTGATTTACAGAGTTTAAATCACAAATAACAAAATTTGACCAGGCCTCTTAATTTAATTTCTGAACAGCTGCAGGGGCAGGGCCAGATATACCTCTTTACAGACCCTACAATTCTACAATGTCATTTAGCATTTAGACACTTTAAAGCAAAGATGGTGTGCCATGGATTCAGTGCTATCAGGACAGTGCAAACGTTTTTTTAAATTATGTATAAAGGTGTTCATATTATTAAATCAAAAAGACACTGGGTCAGGTCACCAGGGTCCCACCTTCATTTGTGACCCAGCCAGCTGGGCCCTTTTGGGTTTTGGCCCAGCCAACAACCAGTCACCGTATCACAGGATGTGTTTTCTGAACTCTTTACAGACTTGTTGCATATTATTTAATCAAAAATTACACTTTGATGTGTCCAGAAAATAATGTTTGGGGTGAAACAACCAGGTGAAACAACCAAAATTTAATTCAGGCTTGGTGTCCAGATAAAAGACTAAATACAAAAGCACAATAGACCAGTTTGGAGTCGACGTCACAGTTACGTCACTGGCAGCTGCGTACACAGACTGGTGGCAGAAACTCTTCGGAAAACAATTGTGGTCCATGAAAACAATAATGAAACAGAGGGAACAGACGTGTTTCAGGGGGTAACGATGTCTGACTGTGCCATTGGATGTTAATACAGAAATAGTAAAAAAAAAAGTGTTCATTCATATCGATTACTTTGTCAGACTCGTCCCTTTTGAAGCTGGACCGAGATGTTTATGGTCACAAGCCATAAAATGGACGGACTCACAGCATTGTTAAGGGTTAGCTTACTCCTGTAAGATAATTTGTCTGGCTAACAAACATCTGGACGATTCATATTATTTTGACAACTGTACCACTCGCAGTGCTGGAACCAGCAGCTAACTGTCACTTACTGACACAAGTTAGGCTCCGCCCACAAAATATGTCATCGTTGCTAGTAAACAGTAAATTGGTCTATAAGGAATCCTACTTTTAGTAAGACTGAAAGCTCAACTAGCTGTCCATTATCGAGAAAATAATGTATGACAAAGAGGCCACAACTTTTGTTTGCCTGGAACAATTATTACCATCAAATAAAATAAAGTTCTTCTTCAGACTGTGTCGCCTTGCTGGCAGGACATTTTGCTGCTCCACAGAGTGTTATGGTCCAAAAGCAGCCGGGTGAGCTGATCGACCGATATGTCACTGACCTCCGGCTAGCCTCTGCAAGTTTGGCAATTTGGAGGATGAAATGATACGGGACCAGCTAGCAGAGCACACAACCAACCCCAAACTGCAGGAGAGATTGTTTAAGTCAAATAACTTGCCGCTGGCAAAGATAGATAGAATAGAATAGAATAGAATAGAATGTTTTATTGTCATTATGCACAAGGTACAACGAAATTCAAGGACAGCTCGGGTGGTGCAAAATACACATGTACAAAGGAAAAACAATAAACAATAGATAGATAAGAAAAACAAACAAAAACAGACAAAACAAAGATAAGTAAAATGTATAAATATATTTAAAAAGAGCCAAGAGTATGTGCAGCAGAGAGCACAACAGCAGCAGTAGAAATAGCTTATGGACTTATTGCACTTATATCACAGCAACGAAATATCAGCAACTACAAGTGCCTTTTTTACGAGGGTGTTGGTGTTGGTGCCCCATGTAAGGTCCTGAGAAATGTGCGTCCCCAGGAACCTGAAGTGACTGACCCTCTCTTCTAGGTCCCCTCGGATGAGAAGAGGGGGGGGATCCTCCCTCTTCCTTTTGAAGTCCAGCACCAACTCCTTCGTTTTGGAGGAGTTGAGTGCCAGGTTGTTGAGGGAGCACCAGGTAGTGAGGTTCAGTACCTCCTCCTGTAGGCCGTCTCATCACTGTTATCAATCAGCCCCTTCACAGAAGTGTCATCCGCAAATTTTACGAGGATGTTGCTGCTGTGAATTGGTGCACAGTCGTGGGTGTACAAGTTGTACAGCATTGGACTGAGCACACAGCCCTGGGGAGCCCCAGTGCTCACAGTCAGGGTTGAGGACTGGTGGTCCCCAAGCCTGACTGACTGCAGACGGTCGGTGAGAAAGTCTCTGATCCATCTGCAGGTGTGCTCGCCAATACCCAGACTGCACAGTTTGGGCAACAGTCTGCTTGGAACAAGTGTGTTGAAAGCAGAACTGAAGTCCACAAACAACATCCTCACATAACCGCCAGAGTGTTCAAAGTGTTTACACACTGTGTGGAGGGCCGTGTTGATGGCATCACCTGTGGACCTGTTGGCTCTGTATGCGAATTGGTGCTGATCGAGACTGGGAGGCAGTAAAGATTTAATGTGCCTCAGAACCAGTCTCTCAAAGCACTTCATCACAGTGGAAGTGAGAGCCACAGGTCTGTAGTTATTCAGGCTGCTGACCGACTGTTTCTTGGAGATGGGTACGATGGTGGCAGATTTCAGGCAGCTGGGGACTGATGGTGGAAATGACCTTTCAGCTGGAGTCCACTCTCCTCACAGCGAGCCCATGAAGAATGTCACGGGACACCAGGGTGCCACAGCACACTGGCACTGCAAAACTGCGGCTCTTTCTCCCAACCCACTCGCGCACCAAGCTGCCACAGGACAGAGGTGCCAATGCCACAGGACAGAGGTGCCAATGCTGTGGTAAACTGAACCATTTCTGCAAAGTGTGCTACTCTGCACCATACCTCACAAACCCCCGGCACCGATCATCTGATTCACAGAGCCCAACCACCAGCTGCTCATTGACCCAGCCATGTTCCCGGTTATCCAACCCCTGTGTCGGCTGCCCCTCGCCCTCTGCGATAATGTCACGGCCGAGCTGCAGAAATTCCAGGATGCTGGTGTCATCGAATTCGCTGGTTCTCCAGCCTGGTGGTGGCAAAGAAAAGTCGGGTGGCCTGCGCCCCTGTGTTGACCTCAGGAAGGTAAACAAAACAGTGGTCCCTGATAAGTACCCACTGCCCATGCCCATTTCCATGGTGCTTTATGTGCTCACCCAACACAAACTCACATTGAATGGGGCGAAATGCGTCTTTGCAGTGCCTGTAATTGAGTCTGTAGGGTTCCGTCTAACCACTGATGGCCTGAGCCCTCTCCAGACAAATGTTGAAGTGTTCCTGCGCCTGCCCAAGCAGGAGCAAGAACGCCTGCTATCATTGCTATCATTGTTCCTGGGGATGACTGCCTATTACCTGCGTTTCTTTCCCACACTATTCCGAGACCACCTCACCGCTGTGCGCCCTCTTCAAGCAGGACACACCCTGGTCATGGACCCAGCATGCTCCATTGCATTTCGCCACCTGAAATCGCAGCTTACTTCACCCCCTGTGCTTGCCCACTTTGACCTGCAAAGCCCCACATTTGAGACTTATGACATATCCAACACCGCAGTCGGCGCTGTCAGGCTCTAGCTCTCAGGCTCTGGACATGTGAACGGTGACACATGTATCTGTATGTGCGGCACTTCACACTACGAACGGACCGCTTCAGGTCACAGGCTGCTGCACCTCTATCGGTGATCTGAGAGGCTTTAGGCGTATGAGTTCACCACACAGTTTACGCCTGGCAGGGAGAATGTCATGGCAGACTTACTTTCCAGAGCCACACCCAGCACCTGCACATCACCAAGTACCCCTCAGAGCTGGAACTGGTCCTCATGCTGCACACACCCCTCTAGGCGGCTGTTTCCCTGCAGGAGCTCCAGGCAGCTTGCACAGGACCCTGTGTTCGTCCAGCTTCCTACTTTTGTCCAAGAGGGCTGGCCTGCCAGAGTTCCAGAAGAACTGTTGGGACATCTGCAGTGAACTTCATGGCATCAACGCTTCCTCTCGGTGGTGAACAATATGTTCACAGTAGACTGTGAAAAGTGAAGAAACAAACTTTAAGTTGAAGTAGTATTCACTATTAAGATAACATTAGCTAATGTGCTAGCATGCTAGCTAGCTACTGTTAATGCTGTATGATTCAATTGCTGACGATGGCTCACAAGCATTCTAGCTACCTTAACAGTACTTGACACTTGCACCAAAAACAAACATCTATGATGCAGTGTTTTAAAATGAACCATGATTTAGTAAGCCCAGCTATATTCTGTTATCAAGGAGACAGCAATAGCTATCATTCATGTGGCTAGCATTCAAGAGACTTAATTTCCAAGGATCTCCCAGAGTCTAATAGAACATAGAAATTTGATAATTTTCTGCTTCTTCTTAATGAAGCAGTTGTGAAAGTGACAGATCACAGCGAAAACACAAACTGGCACCACTGCTCTCATAATGTCAAATGAAATGCATTATATTTATATATATATATATATTCTAAGTTTTCAATCTATATTATCAGACTTTAAATATATGAATTATTAATATTCTAAAGCTTTTATTATATACATATATATATTTATTGGACTGGTGTTTTGATACAAAGTGGTTCCCTGTAGGTAGTTGGAAATGTTTTTCTCTTCAGCTGACATCAGATAGCAACCTGTATTCATTTGCATGTCCTCTGATAATGAGGTCACACTGCTGTGAAAAGTTTTAAAGAAGCAGAAGCAGAGTTTCAGGAGGGACTTGAGAGTCAGACTACATCTGGACAACAGATGAATGTTAGGATTGTCATAAACTGTGTACCTTAATTTCTTACCTCAGACTTTCAGTAGTAAAATGGTAAGTTTAGTTTATTTGTCACATTTCTCTTTTATTAAATGTACTGCTTTAACTGTCAGCAGACTGAATACTGTTTGTTAATGTTGCTGTTGGGCCAAAATAAGTTTAGATCTGACAATTGTGACAATGTTAAAACTTGCACTAAAATGTCCAGTAAACATAGTTCATCCTGTTCAGAGTTTAACTGATGTGCGGTGATCATGATAAACACTACACAGGTTTCATATTTCATACTTTCTGCCTACTTTGATATTGGGATTTTTGTGCACTTGTCATTCATGATTGTTATGTTTTTATATATTTTAAATGTCTGTTCCAATCTTTTGCTGATTGTGGTTATCTGTCTGAACAGAAGCTTACATGAACCTATGTACCTTTTTCTGTGCAGCCTGTTTGTAAATGAACTGTATGGTAGTACAGGGATGTTTCCTTTCCTTCTAGTTCAGATCCTCTCTGACATTCACACTATTTCTGCTTCTTTTTGTTTCCTGCAGATTTTCTGTGTGTATACTTATGGAAGCATACAATTTATTAATTTAGCCGTTATGTCTTATGACAGATATCTCGCTATCTGTTGTCCTTTACAATATAGGAAACGTATGACATTTAGACATGTTGCTATACTTATTGCTCTGATATGGATATACCCAGTGATTGAAGTTGTTGGCATGATATCATTGACTGCCCCTTTACAGCTCTGTGGGAACATCATTAACAAAGTATACTGTGACAATTACTCTGTTGTCAAATTAGGATGTTTTAGCACCAGTCAGATTAACATTTACGAAATCTTTGGAAATTGTTTTCTGATCTTTAGTCCTCTAGCTATAATCCTTTACACGTATATGGAGATCTTTAAAGTGTGTTATTCTGGTTCCAAACAGACGAGACAGAAAGCTCTCAGTACCTGCACACCTCACCTCATTTCTCTGCTCAACTTTTTCTTTGGGGCTTTCTTTGAAGCAACGCAGAGCAGGTTTGATATGAGCAGTGTACCCAATATGTTGCGCATTTTTTTGTCACTACACTGGATTACATTCCAACCACTCCTCAACCCTTTATTGTATGGACTGAGAATGTCTAAACTACGTTGCTTATGTAAAAGCCTTATCTTTGGTAAAAAGTAAACAAAGAGACACTCGCAGGTTGGCCACCCCTGTGAATTCATTTGTTGGAAAGTTATATAAAAAACTACATTAAAAAAAACAGCAACAACACAACAGTAACATCTGGAGTCATTCTTGATATCGGGCTGGGCAATATGTGTAGAATACAGATATTGTGATATTAGACTAGATATTGTCTTAGATATTGGATATCATAACATCATTACTGTTCTTTCTTCCTGGTTTCATAGACTCCTTTACAGTGAAGTGATATTATTTAATCTTCCTGGTCTTTTATATATCTTTACTCTATATGTTATTTATCAAATATATTGTCAAGTAAATATTTTGTTAAGCACCAAAAGTCAAACCTAAAATATTGTTGCAGTAGCAATATTGAGGTGTTGGGTGAAAAATACAGTGAGATTGGACTTTTCTTTCCTTACATAGCACTCCATACCAGCATGATGCCATACAAGAGAAAGCAGCCAAGATTGGTTGTTTAAATCAATGTGGTTTCCAGTTCTAGTTTTGACAATATTAGTTGTAAATGTATTTTCATATGCACATGACAGAGCACTTTCCAGTAATTAGCGCTTGCTGGGAGTCCAAGACATCATTAATAGGAACAGACGGTTAGGAACTAAGTTGTGTTGTGAGAACCAGTCGAGGTAGAATTTTGCATATTATGACTGGCCTTTGACCTATGGTTAACCAAGGAATTTATTGTTTGTTTAATAAGTGTTGCTGTGCAAACCAAGGCTGTCTCTACATGTTATCAATGTGTTGCCAGCCTGCCTCTTTCCTCAGAATGTGCTTTAGAATTTCTTAAATACCATGCCAGGACAGAAAGGTTCTTCTTTACATGGTGAATTGTTATTTTTTATTTTGTAACATTTATTGCAGTCAATCCCCTATCCACATCATAAGCACCCCTCTCCGCTCATGATCAAGGTGAGATGTGATAAAGAAAGAGAAAAAAAAGCTAATATTAAAGATACACAAGAAAGTAATTTAAAATGTAAATAACAGATAAGGCAGTGACAAGACATACTAGGACAGACACACTGACAGACAAAGACAGACTGACACTTTACATGGAAATGGGCTTTAATGCCAACTGGCAAGTTAGGGATGACTTATAGTAAGACTAATAAAGATGGTAAGAGGATATTCATTAGCTAGGATGCTTCTTTGTGTGTCTTGCAGATTTTTTGTTTGACAGTTATGGAGTCGTACAATTTACTAATTTAACCAGTGTGTCTTTGACGGATATCTGGCACAATAACAATGTAAAAATAGTATCACATCTGGCTATAACTAAACTAGTACTTGTCATCTGATACAGTATTATGTTTATGTGGAAAATGTTTGTACTGCAGAGCAGTGATTGTCTTCTGGACAACCTCAACCCATGGCCTGTGAAAACAACCCTGGTACTGTACTGAGCTTTTAAGTATGCTCTCCAAATCTGTTTGTGCTGAAAATGGCTTACAGTACATGAGCTCAAGGCAGGAGTATGGGCCTCTCCAGGCTGCAGACATAAGTAGGTTTAGGGATTAACTTATCTATGACTCTGTTGCGGCCTATAAATTATTTGATTTTCCATGCAATAATAAATATAATAAAAGGCTTTTGGGCTTAGGTAATAAACTACACACTGAGGCTTCAACCCAGTCACCAGAATAGAATGTTGGCACACCAAATACGTCAAATTTTATCCTTTCTCAACCAGTGCAACCCGTTGTAACCCTGTGGTCAAATATCAGTGCTTTGTCCAGAATCTTTGCATTTTCGTACACTGGGTCACATGTTAAAGTTATGAATTCAAACAAAAGTTAGTTGGTTATGTTAAGTCACCAAAACTGCTTGGTTATGTTAAGGTTAACAAAATGACTTGGTCACAGTTACCTCCATACATGAGTAGTGGGCAGAGAGAGTCAAGAAAGAAAGAAAGAAAGAAAGAAAGAAAGAAAGAAAGAAAGAAAGAAAGAAAGAAAGAAAGAAAGAAAGAAAGAAAGAAAGAAATACTAAAAATAGTCACGTAGGTGACTTAGAGTATAAGGCTGATGCATTTACATACAAAGGTTGATCTACTGATGAGCTTAAATGAGCAACATTGGCTTTTGGTTTCGCATGGGTGAAATATCAGGTGTTAGTTGTCCCATCCAACTACCTTAACTTCCTCTTTCTGTGGACTTTGATGTTCATTATATTGTCACCAGCCTGGTGCATCCCATACAGATGCTAACAGCTTTCTTGACCATTGGTATCCACCTGCAGGTTGTCCACAGTGACCAATGATCTTCGGGCCACAACTCTTAGCAATTCTCAACAATGGAGGCTTTGAGTATGACACTCCATGCATGGCCCTCATTTATCAATCAAGCGCAGGAACTAGCGCAAATCCAAATGTATATATCATCTTACGATAGAGTTCACGTGAGTCATGAAACGTTCGTATCAAGCCAATCACAGCGTAAGAATGATCGTTCCCTGATAAATGTGGCGGATTTAAACGATCGTCATTTGAATGTCACGCCCAAATACATTCTAAAGCTTTTTGGTTGCAGGACATATACAATGCTTTAAAGTAAGTTTTCCAAAAGAAGAGGAATTTATCAGAGGAAGAAATTGAAACGCTGACGTCCAGCAGGTGCAACAGAACCATAATTAATTTATGTATGTATATGTATAGCCTAATAACCTATATAATATGCAAATTATAATGATACTGGAGATATATTAATATTAGAACACTTTTATAAAAACTTTACCCTATAATGGCAAACTTAATAGCCGAGGCTAGTAGCCTGTCTTAATAATTTTACGGTTTCAGGGTTTCATTATTTTTAATGATGTTTTAATGATAAATTATATAACATGCTTTGGTTTGTCACTATTTAACAAACAGAGTTTGATTCATGCCAGGCATCGATACAATAGTCTAATAACAAATATAAGACTCAGAAATGAGGACTTCACCCCGCATCAAAATTAAGTACACGAGCTGAGACCAGACGTGAGATCTGATCGTACCCTCCACTCACGTCCAAATTGATAAATGCCTAGCCTTGCATAGAAATGATCGTACAACCACTTTTCTGCCATACGCTCGTTTTATAATTGAGGGCCATGTCACCAGGTTCCCATGGGATATAGAAGATTATCCTCTTGAGGTGGGAGTTCAAGACTTGCTTGATAGGGGCATCAGACAGACATCCCCAATATACCCCTGGGTGTACCAGGTCTGTCTAGCCAATTGGTTTACATTTCTGTTCGATAATTTTATGGCAGATCTGATCAAATGATTTGATCAGCAAACTCTTTGTCAAATGTTTTGTGATACCAGGTACATGTGAGCCTCTTTATAATCTAACATGGGTGGCTAGAACAAACGTCCAGTAACAAACTTTACTCAGGAGCTTGGGATGTCCAGGTTTAGTCATTCATGTGAGCTGTGGCTCCAACAGAACTCTTGACACTACAACAACAAGCCGCAGAAAGCTAGCGTGGAGATGAGACTCGGTGGAAAGTACCAGTCGAAAGACAACCCTTCGGATCTGGCTCAAGCCCTCAACAAAGGATATCGCTTGGTCTGTGACTTTGTTGTGTTTGTTTCACGTGTCGGGCCTTTTGGCGATGATGGGGACAGTGGCATGGCACATAATGATAGTGTGCAAAGGGCAGGTGCAGGCCCGGCCACCAACCCAACCCAACCCCTTGAGTGACTGGCAGTGTGCTGGATGTAGGGTGGAGGGGAGGGGGAGTATGTGGCAATTGGAGATGTGTCCAAGATGTACAACTCGGTGTGGTTGGAGGATCAGGAGGTGCATGGCCATTGCTTCCTGTGGAGTGACTCTCCGGCAGATGACCTAAAGGATTACGCAGTGGTACTGGTGAACATGGGCGATAAGCCAGTTGGTTGTATCGCCCAGGTGGCCATGCAGGAGACTGCGCATCTGCCACGGTTCGCGGACAAGGTAGAATAAAGTCATGTCATCATAGACAACATCTTGTAGACAACATTCTGGTGTCCCACAATGACCCCAAAAGACTGAGCAACATCCTCAAGGGGGTAGAGGCCAAAGTGGGAAGCTAGGCGGTGTTCCCACTACAACAGAGACAATCGTGTTGCCCAACCAATTACGGGATGAGGACAACAAGGCCCTGGGAGTGGGTTACCATGTGGGGGAGGACAAATTTTTCCTCATGGTGGCCGTTAATTTCTCCACAAGGAAGAAAAAGATGTGAGCACGACCTCACCATGGAGGACATAGAGGAGAAGACATCGGATGTCCTTACCCCTTGTATGCTACTTAGCCAGGTAGCCGGGCTTTATGATCCCCTTGGTTTGGCAACGCCCCTGAAGCAGAAGGGCAAAGCAGTTAAAGCGGAGATCTGCGGGGCCATCTTTGCCACCCGGCTGAAGAGATACATACTTAAGCATGGTCAACTAGAAGTGTTTAGGTAGTACCACTTTGTAGACAGCCAAACCGTGTTGGGAGCCATCCAGCTGGTCGCGTTGGTGAAATCCAGAAGATGGGCCTGTGACGGACTTGTGGTGGATCCCTGGACAGTACAACGTGGCAGATTTGGTCACGAAAAGGTGTTCCCTTGAACAGCTTGATGGTGACTCCCCGTGACAGAGGGGTGCCGTTTCCTGACCAGAGTGGTGGAGGATAGGCTCACGAAGTCTGCTGCACTGGTGGCCTCCAGTACTAGGGAGGTTGTGAGTAAGCCCCAAAGGAAAGCCTTCTATGCCATCACTACAAGAGCCTTTAGTCAATAAAAGCAGATTCCTGCCAGATGCTGCTACGGGGTCTTCTTTGACAGCATCTGGCGCCTGCAGCAGGAAGAGGTTTTGGGGGTCAGCTCTTGTAGGTCAAGTGAATCTTTCAAGGTTTGCTTCAATAACCAAGCTCTGTGGGGCCGTGGGTTATGGCCGTAGAGCCATAAACTCCTGGTTGAACCGGCAAGCGAGAATGGTGGGAGGCAGTAGTCACAGTCCAGGAGCGGGAGGAGGCTTGCCAGGAATTATGTCTCGCTGCCCAGAAAGGTGTGACCTTGCCCATGACCACCCTGAACTGGTGGTTGTGAGCAAGGACATTATGGCAGACCTCTTGTTGTGCCACAGCCGAGTCCAGCCCATTGGTAAGGAAAGACCTGGGGTCCTGCTGATCCCCTACAAGGAGTGGACCAGCACGGTCCTTGCCGGAGAAGCCCTCCTCGTCAACCATAAAGGTATTGCCAGTACCCTCCTTCGGATGAGGACAAGAGCCTGGGTGGTGTATGGCCCAAGAGTCGGCACAAATACATTGACTCCTGTGTACATTGCCGGAAGCACAGGGCCAGCAGTTCCTTTCGAGTACACAACACTGGACCTATTTGGTCCTTACACAGTCAGGGATGTTGTGAGGCGGTGCACAAAGAGGAAGGTCTGCGGCATGGTCTTTAGTTGTATGGCCTCGAGGGCGATCCATGCAGATTTGGTTGAGGACCTATTGAGGGTTTTTTCAGGTCTTATCAGCAATTCACCACCCTAGGGGGTCATCCCAAGACACTGTACCCGCATTGCCTCCAGTGTTACCCCTGGTGTATGAATGATTGAATGATTGGTGTGGTCGGAGAGGCCGTAGTTGCAAAATGGCAGCCACGTCTCCGTCAGTCTGCCCCAGGGCAGCTGTGGCTACAACAGTAGCTTACCATCACCAGAGTGAGACTGGAGTGAATGAATAATGGACTCAATGTAAAGCGCTTGAAAAAAAGCTCTATATAAATCTAATCCATTATTATTATTACAGTTGCAGGCAGGGTCAAACACAGCAGGGAAAAGGCAGGCTCTGGAAATGGGTCAGGCTGGATAGTATCAGACAGGCAGTCAGGAAAACGCTGGTAAGTCACTCACAAGGGAAGATAACAAACTGGCACAGACAGGAGGGAGAACACAGTATTTATACACAGTGGGGGGAGGAGAAAATGAGACAGTTGAAACACATTAGGGTGGGGCAAGGTAATCACATGAGCGGGAAAAGGAGGGAACAGGAAGTACAGACACCAGACATGACACAGGAGGATGGGTGACAAAATAAAACAGGAAGTGACAGAACAAACAAGAAAACACTACTGCACCAGGCAGTAGTGTTTTTCGTTGGGAGCCATTGGGACACTTTGTGGGGGCCAGACTTGCACTGGAGGATCTCCACAGCTTCCTGGGGGGTATCGACAAGGAAGAAGTCCAAAGAAGAGCGGTTGTGGCTGGGACTGACTGGGTGTGAGAGTTTAGTCCAGCAGACTTGCCACGGCGGAATTGGGAAGCAGAGGCTCCTGTACCTAGCTGTAAACCTTTCCAATGAGAGGCCTATCAGAGCCAGAGCTCAGGTTCAGGAGGATACCGTGGACATTGTGACACCAAACTCATTGCTGTTGGGTCGGGTGGGGCCCAGAGGCAACACTCAGGGTTTTGAATTCCCTACCTACACATTCAGACGTCTGCAAGCAGTCCAGGTGGAGGTGGATAAGTTTTGGAATCATTGGAGTCAGTTGGCAGGACCTCACCTGTTCGTTCGACAAAAGTGGCATGCCCCAGCCAGGAATGTCTCTGTTGGGGACTTGGTAATGGTTGCCAACCTAAACGCTATCCAGGGTCGATTCATGTCCTTCCGCCATCCTCCACAGGGATGTCAGGAGGCTGGTGGTGTTGCTGCAAGTAGGAACTTTAAACTAACATTAAACTAAGCAAAAACTACACTATAACATGCTGTAGTGCCTTTAACCTCACAGCAAATATAAACCAACTCCTCTTGATCATACTACAGCTCTTAGTTTGGAAAAACATGTAAAAAAAAAAACAATAATAATTTCACTCTTGCATGTGTTTTGGGGGTTTGTGTCGTTTCGGTTTTGCATCTTTTCTGTATTTGCAGCATTTTGTTGTTGCATGTGTTTTGTGTGTCTTTGGTTCTGCTCCGTTATGTATTTGCAGCGTTTGGCTGTTGCTGCGCGTTTGCCCGTGTCGGCCACCGTATTACATAGATGACACACATGGTTGTATTTTGGGGGACACAGTCTCAAACAATGCCGAGATCAATGTTATTTTCCATATTCCTCCATGTCTCAAATAACCCCTCCGGCTGCTTTGTAGCTGCTCTGGAAGTCCCACATATGTCGTTAAACTGAACGCGTCATGTCTGGATTAATAATATCATCCAGAGGTGGACACAGCTCAGTGAATTTCATCACCTTCTCCAGGAACTGAGCTGGATGACTGCAGGTACAGCCTAATAAATCAGCATGAACTCAAAATAAAGTGATTTAGCTGTGATTTAATGTTGAGAAACAGATCAAATGGATGCTGAAATAACTACAACATGATGCTGATGTGGAAAAAGTCTGAATTCATGCAAGACCACAAGAAAACTACTTCTAAAATGACTGAATGATGTTTGGTTCATTGGAGCTCTGATGTTCAGGGGATTCTCTACTAATCTTATCTAGTTTCTATTTTTATTATTCCCATTATTATAGTTTTCTGTTGCAATTTGGTTAGGAAACAAAACTATATGATCATATTTAGTAAAAGATTGATGTAAAACTCAAAATGTTTCAGTAAGGAGTAAATCAAGTTTTTATTCAGGACATCTTTACTCTTGAGATACACAGTGCTTGTGAGGACACTGGTCCTTCAAGGAAAAAAACTAAAAGAACAAAAAAGTCTTTAAAAGAGTCCGTCCCACTTCCTCACCCTGACCCCAGAGGCCTTTATTGTGGAAACTGTGAATAAAAATCTGGTTTCCGGTGGTCCTGCAGGTTGTGAAAAAGTTCAAGAGACCAGCTCCTGTCCCTGCAGGACCTGACGTGTTTGTCCTCTAATGACATTCAGAGACCCGTAAATCAGATCTACATCTCTTCTTTGTGTTGTCTGTTTCACAGCAAGTGTGCTCCACCGCTACACGCTATCTTAAAAGGTTTGTCCTAAATGCCGCAAATCGCCATCCTCCTAGTCCTCCTGGTGCTGGTCTACCTTTCAGCGTTTATCTTGTAGCGCAGGACAAAGTAAGCAATGAGCCTCAGAGAAAAGAAGAAGATGGCGAGGACAATGAAGTCCAGATAAAGTTTGGCATCCAGCATGTCCAGCTCCTTCAGGATAGCCTCGGACTTCTGGAAGTGACAAGTGTCATCCTCATCGCAGTGCAGGTCCTCTCGGTCCAGACTGTAGATGGACAGGATGACTCCCTCAAAGCCGTATCTGAGACAGGAAGTGGATGTTCACTGTTTAAACATGCAAACTGAACTATTACAAAATACAATTCTTGTACAAAATGCAGAAATTTCCTGAAACCAAACAATTTTTCTTTGGTGTTCCCTAGAGGTCTTGGTGTGGACTTTCAACTTTCAGTGGTCAGAAATGGTTAAATGTAGCACCAAATCTGTGTTACAAAAGAAATTAACCCAAAACTTGCCGCAACAAGAGACAAAGAGACTCATTAGTGAGCATGAGAACTGACTTTATTATTATTATTAATTAATGAAAAAAAGAGAAACTTATTTAAAATGACACCAAATATAATCATTAGTTGAGGGTAAATTAATGATGTTTTCAGGTAAAAACATCAGTTCTTTTCTTTTCCTTTCTACTTAGAGTTCAGTGATCAGACAGCTCCCCCACCTGACGTAGGAGATGTAGGACATCCACTGCAGGTACCAGGGGATGGTGTCGAAACTGACAAAGAACCCTGAGAACAACAGAACTGGGATCGCTGTGACAGGACCCACGAAGGTTGCCACCTGCAGGAGACACACACAACACACTTGAGTGAACACACACACGCATGCATGCACGCACACACACACACACACAGGTTATTGACCTGCAATGAGGTGGAGGCAGCACCAATCAGCAGACCCAAACTCTGAGCCACCAAAGAGGTCAGAACACCCAGAGACAGGAAGAGGAAGAATCGTCCGGCGTCCGGAGGCTGAGCCGTCATCCAATACACGATACTGCAGTACACCACGGGGAACACTATCTGTACGGCAGAGCACAGATATCAGGAAATATATGACTTTGTTCAGCATTCTTTGCCCCCAAAGTTTGAGATTTCCTCACATAGTGATTATCATATCTTAAATCTGAGTGTGTAGAGGTGGCGCCCCCTGCTGGTCTCTTAATTTAATCACAGCCCCCTCTTTTTCATAAAGAAGAACAAATGTTATTAAAAAAAGGTATTAAAAGAATAATACAGAGAGGAAAAATCATAAATAAATAAAAAGAAAAATGTAAAGATCCCAGTCTCCCCTACACACAGTGTGATGTTACCTGGAAGGGAACGTCGGCCATCGTCTTGGCGAGATAATAAGCTTTCAGACTGTACCAGTAGTTCAGGTGTTCCCTCAGAAAAACTCCCATCTCCAGCGGAACTGTAGGAAAACACATTATGTATAATAATAATACATAAAAAATTATGAAAAGAAACTTAAAATATAAAGTTTACAATTTTTATAATCATAATAATAGTTGTAAAAAATAAAACATTTAAAATGATCTGAAAATATGTATTACAAATGTTTTTTGATTTTCCATAGTTGCAACCACATAATGTTTTAACAAAATGATTTATTAGTGGTTTATATTCTCTCAATCAGCTCTTTCATTAACTAACTGATTAACGATTCTAGCGGCACACAGATTTTTTAAACCCTTCATAGGTTTTATAAAGTAACTGGAGCTGTCAGATAAGTTGTATCTGCATGAGGTGGGACTCACATGTGAGCACGGTGGGCATCAGAGCGGCAAACATCAGGAACAACATGGAGAAGAAGAGGAAGCCTGAGTTACTGAGGACCTTCTTGGCCTCGTTCCCGATGCCCAGGTACAACAGGCCGATCAGGACGCCGATCCCGATGTGAGACGAGATCCTGAGGTGAGTCAGCACCTGTCCACCAACGAGAGGGATGAAGAGTCAGTATGGCTGAGCCCCAGTGCGGCCGGCGTGCAGCGGGGGTCACTGTGTGTTCTCACCGAGTCTCTGAGGATGCTAAGGAATGTTCTTCTGAACAGGATGGAGAACTGAGTCATGCAGCTCGCTGAGAAACTGTGACAACCTTCTGACGAAGAAGAACTCTCCTGACACACGGATCAATCACAAACAAAATATATTCAGAAGTGTCATCAATCATCAACCCAGTGATTTCCCTTATATTCAATATTTATATAGTTATATTAAATCTTCTAATCAAAAATATATTAAAATCTTTTTAATGTATCCATAAAATGTTTCACTACATCATGTTGCTTATAATATCAAAATTAGTGGAGACAATAATTCATAGGACATACAGCATCCAATATATAATTTAATTGAAGCTGGAATATGTTTCTTTATTATGTGAAAAAAATTTAAATGAATAAATAATTATTTAATAATTTTAAAAAATACATTCGTTGATATTCATTGTGTCAGATTTTCTGTTTTCTGTCTCAGGAAAACTAAATGTTTTTGTGTTTTAAACTAAAGATTAATTCCTACATTTATTTTAATAATTATTTATGGTATATTTAATGTATATCAAGTCTTTATTATTGTATATATTCAACATTTTCCGTTTATTAAATTTTCTTTCCTCATTAAAAATCAGTTTGAGATTTGAAGAAACCAAACCTTTTAAATTAAAAATGAAATACACAAACAGCAGGTGTTTATAAAGTAAAACATGTCCCTGAATCATTGCACCAAAACTTTTTCTGTGTTACTCTGATGTTACTCGTGGTGCGCTTGTTTTCCTACCTCTTCTGTGCGCTGCCACAGAAGCGGGTGGAGGCTCATGTCTCCATTCAGCTCAGTCTGATGGTCTTTCTCACACTTCCTGTCCTGGACAGCTTTCACCAGCCGCAACATCTGGTCGCCGTATTCCCCAGATGCCACCTCCATCACTGAAACACACGTGACATGTTCCTGAAGATTATTACATCACAGCTTGATATTTACTTGGTAGTAGTTTGATCATTAAGAGCTAATAACCAGGTGATGACTAGGAAATAACAGGGCACAACTATGCAATATTTGGATAGAAATAGGTAATGTCTTTAAGCTGTATTTATAGGGAATCTTTCAAATTTCAAAGTGAGACTGATCAAGTGTAAAAAGTATCCAAACTTTAAAAAATTCTTTAAACCTTAGTTTAGAAACCAAGACGTCCTGACAGTACGGGTACTTTAGGTCTCTTAACATGAAGTTTCTTACCAAAGTCTGCCGGGTTGTGGTATGTGGGGCAGTTGAGTCCAAGGTCTCTCAGGTAGGGAACCAGACTGGAGACTCTCCCTCTGTAGATACACTGACCCTGACTCAGCACATACAGCTGCAAAACACAGAAAACTGCACTTAGTAACTGAGCACTAATACACCATGTCATAATGTACTTCAGTTCATGTTTACGGTACTTTCTTTTTATTTTTTATTTGGTATAACTTTGGGCTCCATTTTTCACAATTATTCATATTTTTTCTATGAACCAAACAAGCAATCAATTAATGTTGAAAATATTCAGCAAATTAGTCCAAAAGGAAAATAATCGTGAGTTAATAAATTCAAATGTAAAATCATGTTTATACATTATTGCATCAGTTGTAATAATAGAATGATAATAGATTTACTAGAACATTACACTTTAATTCTACTGATCTCTCATACTTTTACTGTAAACAAAAGAGATATTTTGTTAGTTAATCTTTAAAAATAAATAAAAACATTTTAAGTACCTCAAAATATTTTCTACAAAAATAAATATAAACAAATTCAATGACCTAAGAAGCCTTGATAAATTCATATACAAATAAAAAACCTTTTGAATTAAAATATTTTTTTCAACATATAAATAAATGACTGACGGACAAATGTAGTGCAGTGAATAGTGTGCACGTGTGTGCGTGTGTGTATGTAACCTTGTCGAAAAGTTCGAACAGTTTGGCGCTCGGTTGGTGGATGGTACAGATGACGGTACGTCCTCCCTTAGCCAGAGCTTTGAGCAGAGACACCACCTGGAAACAGGACGAGCTGTCCAGACCGCTAAGACACAGAGACACAGGAAGTCAGAGTGAGGACAGAGACATGGTGGATGGAGATGTGGGGGAT
>CAFUXE010000201.1:87357-104721 GCA_903364295.1 Serranus cabrilla
AACATGTCCTGTGATTTATCAGTTTAGTAACTGATAAATGCTAATTATTGTTAATCTGTTTCTAAGTAACCACCAACACAGAGACGTTTTACAAACACAAACAGAATGTTTTTATTCTTATTTTTACTTAATAAGTCATTATTTTGAGAACGTTTCTCATTATACTGACTGACTGGAACTTTATTTTTCATCACACTGGCACTAATGGCCTTCCAGACTTTACTGACTGAGAAACCTGGAAAGTTTTTAAAAACCTTCAGCAGGTACTGTTGTGGAGCTGAAATGTTATTTTGAGATATAGAAATATAAAAATACTGACGACAACCTGCAGGAACTATCAACTCGGCGAGTTAAAAACCAAACAGGTCAATTTTTTTTCTAAATGTGTTAAAGAGGAACACACATAAACGTTATTACATTTTAACTGAGTGCAAAGATGTGTTTCCACCGAATGCAGAGACAATTATTCATGCAGCACGATGACATATAAAAGATGTGAATTAATTCAAATCATTGTGTTGGTGACGTTAAGAAGTGTGTTGATGTATTGACTTGTCCCTGACGTGTTGTTGATGTACTGACTTGTCGTTGACATAATGATGGGTTGCTTTTATTTGGTCTTCTTGTCGGAGGCGAGAGTGTCATGCAGTTTAGAAACAGACTTCTCAAACTGGTCCATCGCCAATGTCCCGTTGTCGTCGAAGAACGCTGACACGGACTTGGTGAACTCAGCTTCCCGCAAGTGTTTTGACTTTCCGTCAGAGAAGGAAACTCTGAGAGTGTACTGGTCATCGAACCTGAGACACACACAGACACCAGTTTGTTTACATAATGCCACTGTTGTTCTTTGGTTCATTAAGTTATATTTCTGAATAGCTTTTTCTAAAGCAGCAATAAAACCGCGAAAAACCAGATGAACAGGATGCTTTTACAGGGCAAACAGGAGGAAACGTACCCTAACCCTAATGTACGGAGGACAGAAGCTAGCAAAAAATGTATTAATTACTTAAAACATTAATTATTAAATTAATTTATATAATACAGAGAGAAAGTTTATTTAAATAAAAAATACATGCAAAAACAATTTGAAAATAAAATAAAACTTAAAAGTAGTAAATTAAAAAAAGATATACAGTATATAAAATAAATAAATAAAATAGGACATTTAATACAATACTTACAACACAGAAGCAAAGAAATACATATATATATATATATATATATATATATATATCACATTTACCAGTCATTTAATGAATGGATACATATATTTTAATTGTTGTTTTTGCTACATTTACTGGGAAATTAATTGAATTATAGAGTCATTTATTTATCTTTTGATTTTGGCAGCTTCTGTCCTTAAAGTATGCAAGTAATAAATAATAATAATACTAATAATGCTAAGAGGGGGATAAAGGGTGGTGATTCATACCGTTTGAGGGAGGAGGACAGCTGCCAGACGTGATCAGGATCCATCCCAGCCGGATCCTTCTGCAGAGACACCAAGAAGATGTTCTTCTCTTTATAGGACGTGTACAGAGTCAGGATGCCCATCATGATGAAGTATGTGAGAGAGGGTTAGGGAATGGAAACCATCAGACAGAGTGTGTCGTTTTCAGAGCTCAACTTGGACTTTCCAAAGACTTCTGACAGCTTCTACATTAAAGATATCCAATATTGTTTATATAGTTTATTTCATTATGTTTTATCACAACCGGCCATATGCTGGATCTGTGCCGGGTCACGCTCGTCATCAACATGCTGTATCAAAAGCATGTTCGTGGGCGTATACTGCGAGTGTTGTGATGATCGGCATGACAGGTGTGGAATTTGGTCTATATATATTCTGAGGTACACCCCTTTAAAGCCTATTGGTCAATCTCTTCAAAACACAATAAGATATCAATGATACATCTATCACTTTTGATGGACGTTGACCAAAAAATGTGGTGATACAGGAAGAGATCAACAACAACTTCTCATTACAAAAACATGAACAACTGACCTGTGGGTCATTTTTAACGAAAATTGACCCACAGGTCACATTAGAACTCTTTGACTGAGCTGGTCTCAGGTGGACTTCCTGTTAAAGGATATGAGATGACGCAGCAGGCGAGGACTGGTCTGGACTCGGGGAATGGGTGCAAGTAGTCCCACACCAGAGCCAGCATGGCAAACAGACAGGAAACTGTGCAGATCAAAAGACGACCGTCCACCAGCCCAAAGTTCTCCACATAACAATACTTCTCCAGCAGCACCTGAAGGGGGCGCCACCATAAGACACAGGGTGAATAAAATTACAGACTCATTGTGGATTACCAATTCTGCCTAAATATTTTCTATGGTTGTCATATGTTACAAATGTTTTCAATCAATACAATAAAAAATTATATTTATTAAAAAAAAATCAACAAAAAAATAAAAAACATAACTGTTTTTCTGTATTTGTCTTAATTGCCATTTGTTAAATATGAGAAACATTTAATACATAAAAAAATACAAAAGAACAAGGAAACACATGTAAGTTAAATGAAAAATAAAATAACCTATTTTTTTCTGAATTTCTCTTAATTTAAAATGTTATACATTAAAGATCTATACAAAATTGAATAACATGGAACAAAAATGAAACATGACAATAAAAACAGATTAAAAATACTTTCCAAACATTGATTGTTAATTCTGCCCAAATTATTTCTGTATTTGTCTAAACTTTCACATTGTAAATTATGGTTGACTATTAATATAATTACAAAAAATTTAATAAATTAAAAAGAAAAAAGGAAATAATAAAAAATAAATAATATTCTGAATTCAAAAGATTTCAAATTGGTGACTGATTCTGACAAACAATTTAGAATGACAATTAAAATCATGAGTTAAAAGATTTTCTGAATAAAAGCTTACCTTCTTTGCAGCGTCATCCAGAGAGTTCTTAACAGCAGCGCCATCCCATTTATCGATTTTCACTGGTTTCTCATCGATTCTCCACTAAAATATGAACATTAACAGATTATCATCTACTTTTTACGACTCCTTTTTGTCATTTCTTAAACAAAGGTCTATTATTTTATTATTGATTCAATAATAAACTGATTGTTTAAAGTCAAAAGTATGTAAATGTAAAACACACAAATTATACTTAGAAATACTAAGAAATACAGAAACATATAGGAAATAAACTAATAATACTGTGTAAAATACTAAAATAATGTACTTTGTATAAAATAGTGCAGCACAAAAATATGACATGCATTATCAGTTTTAATATAGTGCAGGAAGAACTGCACCATGTAGAAAATTAAAATAAAACTAGAAGAAAAAAAACGTGTTGTTTTGATTTGTTTGTCTTAAAATTAGACAGAAACATTCTTGAAGATGGTAAAATATGCGAATTTAAGGATTTTGGCATCTTAGATTTTGACAAAGTCACAACTGTGTTGGAGCTCTGTATGTACGACTGTTTTTTATCTGTGAGAAGAAACAGACAAAAACGTGTAGTTTTTGCAGCTCGAAACTAGTGTACAGCTTTCCGCTCATCCCTGTCATGATGAGCAGTCCAAACACAGGAGTTCACACGTGTTTACTGAGCATACCTCTGCTCCTGTGGGCACGGACTCTATGGTTTTAATTTACTAAATAAACTTAAATCGCCTGTTTCCTGTATGCAGTTTGGTGCAGCAGACAGAGCAGTGGCTGTCTGCAACAGCTGGAAACAGTAAACTTAACCGGCTGCAATGTGGACACAGATTGATTAACGCACACAAGCAAAAAAAATAAACTAACAAACTAAACCTCATTATCTACTCCGTTTATTATTAATCAAACATAAATGTACTTCAGCCGGCTAACGTTAGCTTAGCCTGCTAACGGCAGCCCCGCCGCAGGTTGAAACTAGCCGACTGTCAGAGAGCTGATCTGTCCTCTCCAACAGTATGAGCTTCAGCAGAAAATAAAACCCTGAACCCTTCTTAACAGATGACTGAAAACAGTAAAACTTTAGTCCTCACTTTCTCCAGAAGTCCACTCTTTCCGTTCCTCGCAGCAGCCATCTTCTCTTCCGCTACGAATACAGCACCTGTGACCTGGACGCTTCTGATTGGCTGTCAACGAGATTTGAACGACCGACCACGTATATCGCACACGTAATCACGTCTGCGTGCCCGAGGAAGCAGCAGCGAGAGCTGATTTCCACGTAAACAATAACTCAGATATAAATAAATATACAACAGCAAATAAATTATAACATTTAATATAACCATTAAAAATAAAACACAATATTTTATTTTATAATAACCACAATATAAATAACTTTATCAACAAAAAAAATCAAAAAATAAATTAAAATAAACAGTATTTCCTGACAAACCAGATTCCAATAAAGTAGGGACATATGTAAAGAAAAAAGAGAGAATATGATCATTTGCTCATAATCATTGACAGGAGACATATTTAGGGACTATGATATGAAGTCAAAAGATTAGGGGACATAATCAGGGCCTAGGAGACAAAGTAAGGGACAAGAAGAAATATTTGAGAACTAGGAGACAAAATCAGGGACTGAAAGATAAAGTCAAGGACTAGGTGACAAAGCCTTACAAGCAGTATTTCAAATACAGCCAGGGACTAGGAGACAAAGTCAGTGGCTAGGAGACATATTCAGGGACTAGGAAATAAAGTTAGGGCCTAGAAGACATAATTAGGGCCTAGGAGACCATGTCAAGGAGCAGGACACATATTCAGGGACTAGGAGACATATGCTGCTGTCCAGATGACATCTTTTCCTGGGACATCCTTGCTTATTTCAGAGATGACACTGAGACACATTCTGCATGTTGTCCGTCTGCATGGCTTTAAAGGAAAAGAGTGCAGATACTAGACTGGTTGTACGTTTGTGTGATAACATTAATTCATATTTATATATATAAACACATCATAAACTTATAAAATTATAAAGAAGACAGGACGCATGTTTTCTCAGATCTTTTAGGTTTTTTCTTGGGTTTCAGCAGCCACAGATCTCCACTCATACAAAACTACTTAATAATTATTAACATGTCCGATCATTTGGCACTCATAACACACATGCACGCACACACACACACGCACACAAACACTTTATAAAATGTGCATATCAGTGTTGTAGAGAGTAAAGCTTGTGTGGTGTCATTAGAAAAAGCCCTTCAGAGTCTCTGAAGAGAAACACTCTGCCAGTAACACACAGGAGTCATTATTATAATAATTATTATAATGCTCATCTCACAAATTGCAAGAATCCTCCTGACTGATGATGGTTTCACAACTTTAACAGAAACGATAACAAAAAAGAGAATGTAAAAAAACTGCAGGAATGTCACATAAATGATTTCTAGCTAAAGCCGCATTCACATTAAAACACTGGGACAAAGTAATTTTACCGATTACGACAGAAAGTCCTTTTGACTGACAGTACTTTTACTGGAGTAGCACAGAAAGTTTTACTAAAGTACAACAGAAGGTAATCACTGAATAAATCCTTCAGTGGGTCGTGAAAATACTTGAACAGTTAAACCTGCTGTGTACACACTGAGGTATTACAACTGTCAATATTTGTTTTATTTCATCACATTTTATAATCTAAGATGTTTTTGCTCTGTTAAGTCCAGATTTTCTTAATCGTGGATCCTGTAGGTCCTGATTCATAACTTTACATGTTACAACTTTCACTTCAGTCTTTTGTGTGAATACGGCTTCAGACATTCAAACACTGGCTCCTCTCTCCTGATCCAGACTGCTCTGGTCTGTTATGGTCTTCAGAAGTCCGTCTTCAGTCTGTCGAATGGCTCTAAACAAAGACTACAGTACCCGTGACCCTCAGCGGTGACAGAGAAGACTCCATCCAGAGCTTCAAGAACGTCTAACGAAGTTTAGACTGGAAGACTTTTAGTAGACCTGTAGACCAAGAACCATAGAGGCCCCTCAGACCTCCAGAGACAAGGAGAAGCTACAGACCTCCAGTGGCAGCTGAGGCCATAGATCTTCAGTGGTCTTTGTAGCCTCAAAACCTCCAGTGGCCCCTGAAGCACCAGGTTCACTGTGTGTCTATTAGTTGCACATAATTATTTTTCTTTGGGTGCAAAATCCTGCAGAAAAATGAATTGCAGATTTTAAATTATTAGTTTGTCTGATCCTGAACGTTGTGGTTCCCAACCCATGCACTGAGGACCATGAGTTGGCCAGAAACATCTGAATAATAATTACATAACTTGATGGACCAATTTTGCAAAGATGATCTTGAACCGATCTTTAATTCAAGTTATACGTCCACCTTTCAACCTCAAGCTGCTGAAGTCTGTCTGAGGACCGTCAACCAAGGCCCATTCATATTTTTGACAATTTAACATGATGTATATAATATGATCTAATTAAACGAGATCATATTCTGTTGTCGTTCCTTAATAAAGAACAGTTTAAATCACATTAACACAAACTGCTGGACACACAGAAAACCTGGACCCAGTTGTGGTGCTCCAGTCCTTGTATGCTGATGGTCAACAGGTGCCAAAGGTGTGATAAATGGTTTCTGGTTATATGTTGATTTATAGAGCAACAATTTTCTTTGAGTGTCTTTGGATTTTTGGTCAAAATAAAGTCTGGGCATCCTCCAGAGATGTGCAGACAGTTCAAATTTCAGACTGGAGCTGATTTTCATTCAGTTTTTGGCGATTTGCTGGTGAAAAGATCAAAAATAAACAAGGTTTGGAGGAAATGTTCAGTCTTTTCCTCAACAGTGTTTTTCTCGTCTCTAAAAACATTCATACTTTTCTTCACTTTGCATATATGAACCACTTCCCATCTGTCTTTCTGCAGAGTAAGAAGACAATCACTCTCTAGTGCTTCTTGTTGATTCGCCGGGATCTCCTCAGGCCACGCCTCCTGCGGTTCTGATTCGACATCCAAGAGCGCAGGAAGTACTTATCAGGGCTTCTCCTGCGGTTGATGGTCTGGTTCTCCAGGTCAAACTGTCTTTGCAGCTTCACCGCAATCGCTCTGTCCTGGCGCTCCTGCTGGGTCTGACTCAACCTCTCATCGAAGGCCTCCTGGCTGACGGACCGGCTCTTTTTCAGGTCCAAGTCCCGCTCCGAGTCCAGGTGTTTAGTCTTCTGTTCCCTCTTCTTGCCCCTCCTTGAGGTAGACTGGTTGTGGAGGCTACTGTCCGACTCCTTCCTCGGACTCTGTGAGTCCTTTGGCACTTTTTTACAGGACTGGAAACCAGAGTTCTTAGTGTACGGCGAGAACGACTGTTTTCGACTGAAGAGTGCTCCCCCGCTGCCGGATTCAGGAGCGCCGGCTGTCGGCTCATAGTCTGAACTTCCTCTGAAAGTCGCCTCACTGCTGTAGCGTATCGCGGGGACCCGGATCTTGACAGACTGTTTCTGGAAGGTATCTATGTCTCCAGCTGGGGGGTCAAACAGCAGCCTCCTCTTGTTGACTGCTGTCACTCTGTCTCCATCCCTTCCCGCTGGGGACTTATGAGTCTTAGCCTCTTCCCCCAAAGCGGCCTTGTTGTGGAGCTCATTGACCGGGCTCGTCAGTGTTGCCTTGGAGTTAACTTTGAGGCTCTGGCGGTCAAGTTCAATCTGCCTCCACTTCTGCAGGACAGCAGGACTGGCCTCGTAGCTGGTGGCCTTCTGAAGGCCGCGGGTCAGGTTTCTGGGCGTGGACTTCACGATGGTGGGTTCCATCAGACGGCCATCCGGCAGGCGTTTGGGTGGCGTGCACGGCGAGCAGACGATGGGTTTGAAGTGGTTGAGTTCTTCGGAGATGCTGTCGTTGCTCTCGGGGCTGATGGAGCGCTCAGGTCGAGGCAGAGGGAAGCCCAGAGGAGTTGATGATGACGAGACAACAGCTCGCCAGGTGAGCCTCCGGTCAGGAGCGATAATGGGCGCAGAGACAGAGCGACTGTTCTCAGAGGAAAGGAGGATTCCTGCTGTGTAACTGTGACTGATGCCGACCTGACAACCAGAGAGAAAAAGAATTAAAATACAAGAACTAAAACTCTGCAGCACAGGAATATGGAAAAATCTGCATTTGACAGCTCTGAACATCAGTTCTGGATATTGTCTGTGTTGTTGCGTTCCAGTTTGTGCTCCACACAAAGAAAAGCTTCAAGACAGTGAAGCTGCAGTATCCACCCTGACATTATGTGCTGGCCACTGAACTGAACCCCAACAAGTTTTTTCTTTTTACATTTCCCTCAGTGTGTCCTCATTTTTCACAGGAATATAAAAAATACATTGTAATAAAATAAAACATATGCAACACAATACAAGACTTTTCAAGGTACCGCAAATGTTGGAAAAAATGTTTGTCCCATATATTATACATATTGAATCATTTTTACAGCCTCTCAGCTCTGTGTACAGTTCTGTCTGATTTTCAGTGAATATTTGTAATGTGATCTCAGCAGAAACAATCATGGCTTTAGTGTTACTGAGGATGGCAGAATTGAATGTTTACAGGATCTAGTTATTCCAGGGGTTTATTTTTGGCATCATTTTAAATGAGACATGTAGAATAAAGTAATTTTGGAGAAACTCAATCTGTTTCATACTGCTCGCTGCTCTCTCCATGTCACAGCAGGCTGTTCTAACCAGCAACCCACAGCTAAAGCAGCGAGGAGCGGGAGCAGTCCGGTAATAATATTAGACCGCTGGCGCCTGGAGTCTGAGCTGCTGAATTCAAGTCTCTAAGGCAGCTGCAAGACATCCATGAACAAGAAACTCACGTTTAACTCAATGTATTTCCATTGCACTCTGTCAAATTTGGCTTTTATCGACACACAACCTTCCACAAACCGCCTCAAACCTTTTAATAATTTTTTTTACAGAAGAAAATCTGTGCCTTGCGTGAGACAGCTTTCAGCCATGCAACAAGAATTTCTTTAAAGTCTTTAATTCTCTAAACCCCAAAAGAAAATTACGTTGAAAAGAACACTGTTTTTTTTACATCATGAATTGCAATATTTCCTCAAAGTCTCTTAATTCTACATGACTCATTTAAAATGTAGCCAAAAATAAACAGAGACACTGTGAAGTGGCTGTTTACACAGAGCAGAGAGGAGAGGACAGAGGTTGGAAATAGTTCAACATGTATAATATTAGAGCAAACATTATTGTCCAGCATTTCTGACACTGAAAACTTTTGTGTGTAAATTACATTTAATTGAAATAAAAAAAGATTTAGCAGAGAAAATCGACTTGTCTTGTCTTTTTTTATGTCATTATTGTCTTTTTTTTATGTCATTTTAACTGTTTTTCAGAATAAAATGTATGTTTGAGTTGTTCTCACTTTTAGTTATGATTGTGCTAATTCCATAGAGCTGCTATAAGGACTAATAGATGTTATATATATTTTATATATTTTAAAATGTCACAGGAGCAAAAAAAAAGATGAACGTACTCTGTCCATGAGGGCCGGCTGGGTGACAAGCTTCAGCTTCCCTCCTCTGTCCTCCACCGGGTCGGTGCAGCTCTGACTCCTCTGAGAACCACTGAAGAAAAAAGCAAAGGTTAGAGGTGTAACAATAACAATAATGATAGTGTTCCTGATGTGCTCACCTGGTAAAGGCTGCAGAGGTTTTGGGCTTTCTGATGAAGGCCGAGATGTTTCTGATCCTTCTGCTGATCGGCTCCTCGTTCTCTGAGTCAGACAGAACTCCCTGAAGAAAAACAAGGATTTAAAGAGAATATCCAAACACATCTGATATAATGTCAGTTTTGAGATATTTCATATAAACATCTTCATGTTGAATGAAGGTTATTCAGACATACAGGCTCAACACATCGCACTGATTCGTCTTTACAGTTTCTCCTCTTCACCTCCTCTCTGTCCTCACACAGCAGCAGCTGAAACACAAACCACAGTCAGTCCAGCTAATCCCAGCCTTCATAAACTGTGTTCAGCTGGAAATCAGATTCACCTTGTGTTTCCCAGTCAGTCCGGATAAAACGTCACAGCATTTTGGGAGGAGAGCAGGAGAGACGAAGAACTCTGAGGACAGAATCACAGGTCGTCCACATAAGCACATAATAAGAAGTACACAGCACATAATAATAAACACAATATGAAGACATCCAACTCGATTTTTTTGTCATCCCTTTGAACCCCACATTTGAAACATGTTTTCTTCGGAAGTTAGCCAGAATTACACTGCTCATCATAGGATGAAACTAAAAAAACAGACATTATCATCTCAGTTTGAGCGTTCTGACGGTCCTTGACCTGATCATCAGCTACAAAAGTTTCTGTGAGAAAATGAAACCAAAACAAAGTTTTAAACTGTGATTTTGAAAATCAATTTTAAGTCTCATGTCTCATTTAAAATGTCACTAAAAATAAGGCGTCAATAACCAGATCCCGTGAAAAAAAAAAATTAAATTCCACTTTCCTTAGAGACAGTGAGTCATGATTGATTAAGCTGAGAGGATTAGTCAGGGGACAAATGTTCACTGAAAATCAGACAGAACTGCAGGCTGTTTACACAGAGCAGAGGGGAGTGGGCAGGAGACTGGAAAAATGGTAATAAAGTAGTACAATAAAAAAAAAACGACCAGAAATCACAACACTTCATCATACTGATGCCAAAATCATATACAACATATAACAATCCAATAATGGCATAGATACCTACTGTAGATGTAAACAGGTAAAAACACTGAACATCATAAGGTCAACCAACACTCATAAGTATCACAGTTACAAAAGAAATAACCGGGATCTAATACTCTATCTGAAGTATAAATCCATTAAAGAGAAGGTAAAGATGTAATGATCAAAACAGCTCCCTTATAACAAAGATAACAACAAACACAGAAGTACTAATATTGTAGTACTCTAGTACTGTATTACATCAGCTCCTCCTACAGCTGTACAAGTCTGGACAAGTCCTCCAACACCAGTCCTCATTACTAAGCTGACCCTAAACTGTAAAATAAGCACGCTTTATACATAAACATTATTCAAACCGGTCAGAACCCCTGACAGTGAACGCTGAGGTCTGTTTTACTGCGTTTCTCATTCATTCGTATCAAACTCAACTGACTGGAGGTCGGTAGCTGCCTCGTACACAACGCTACAAGAAAAAAAAACTCAATTTAATTCTGCCTTCATATGATTTTAAATCAGAGTAAATGTGTTTTTATCGCAGTTACTCATACTGTCATACGTGAATAAAGACTCTGGGCCTGCTTCTGGTCACATTTAAGTTGGAATAAAGTTGCTCTGACGCTGCCGAACTCTGCTGCTGTCTGTGTTTTTCTTGCGGTGGGTTTGTAAAACAAACACCCAGCGGTGTTGCTGATAAAGCGGGCTGCGAACTGTAGTTTCCCTTAGTATTCAAACAGACCTCTTCGGCTGTCGCAGTCCTTCCTGCCCGGCCTGCTGCTACTCCTCTCCGGGTCACTCCTCCTCCGGAACCGCTCTCCGTTGCCGGAGTTCTGCCGGGCTCGGCAGAGCGGACAGGCTGGGTGTCCGCAAGGCGGGCTGCCTCCAGGCTGCCCTTCAGCACACTTCTTTGCCTCGTTCTCCTCCGAGTTGGACCCGGACCCGGATACGGACCCGCAACCGGCTACAGATCCTGACCGGTGCCTGCCGGCGGCTGTGGCGGCGCTGGCCCGTCTGCCAGGCCGTTCGGCGGACCCTGCGGTCGCCATCTTCCCTGGTGAGTCTTCTCTCTCACAACAAACCCCGCCCTGCCGCCACCGAAGCTGCGTGCTTGAGCCTGAGAGCAGCCCGCCAACCGCGGAGCTGTAACACAGCGCGAGCCCTACCCTTCAAAATAAAAAAAGGTTATGGTTATCTATCTATGTGTCTGTCTGTCTATCTAGACTTGTTGTTACAGCGCAATAACACAAGAGGGCTGAAGCTTAAATGTTTAGTTAAAAAGTTATGTTGAGTTAAATAAATGAGCCATAAACAGTTAAGAATAAAAACAAATTATATTTGGTAATTATGGTAAACATATTGCTTGATATTATGAGCAAGTTATATGCTACACAATATTTTCTTATACATAGTTTTTAATGAAGTCCTTTTTAATTGAATTGCATGTAAAAAAAAAACAAAACAAAAAAAACAATGAAGGTATGAATAGATTAAAAAAACATATTTTAACATATTTTTCTTTGTTAGAACTTTAAATGGAATAAAACAAATACATAAAATTAAGTGAACTGATTAGAGTTTTATTGTGAAAGGTTTCAGTTCTGGCATGGCAGGTGGCAGCAGAGTGCTGAAAAAGAACCGGAAATAGATTTCGCCGTCGAGGAAGAAGAATAACAACAATGGCAGCGCGCAGTGAGTGGAGCAGGGAGGACCTGTGAGAGAGGGCAATCACATCTGAGAGAGTCCCAGTGGTCTGTTTATTTATTTACTTCTAACTTCTGATTAGAGTTTATGGAAAACTTTTTGGATCAATTTATTCATTGTAATATGCAGTTTCAATGTATTTTAATGAATAATACATTAATGCATTCTTCAACACATTTTAATAATTCATTTTATATATAATATTAAGGCGAGTAACTGGTAAATGTGTTTTTCAGATGTACATTAAGAAATAATGAAAGGCTTGTAGGGGATAATTAAAGACGTCACCTTAGAGAAACTGGGATAGATATTTAATGCTTTAATTCGTGTAATCGATCAATTCAAAGAACACCAACATTCCTTGAACATCACATTCATGACGCCAAGTTACAACGTTTTGATTAAACATAATTAGCATAAATGATTTATAAATTAATTAAGTGGCGCCACAGGAGTGAAATAAAACGAATATGTGTAAATATAAAAAGAAGAGTAAATATATGACAATAAATACATTTTTGAGAAAGGGTACCTCAGTTGGCTTGGATCAGATGGATTTTCTCAGACTTTATAAACTTTTGCACATTTTTCTTTAATCTTGGTGCAACTTTTATTGTATATTTCAGACACTTCTGCTGTTGCGATTGATTTCTCTTTTGATAATACTTAGAGCTTTAAAAAGTTACTTTATGTCATAAAAGAATCTCTTCAGGGCTGTAAAAATAATGTCAAGGCACCGGATTTAACTTCAGGGTTTGTGTGTTCATGGAAGGGTGATTTCTGGTCTGGTCCTAGTCCCGGTCTCCTGGTCCCCTAGTCTCCTGGTCTCTTGGTCTGGTTCCAGTCCTGGTCTCCTGGCCTGGTTGCTTTCCTCGTCTCCTGGTCTCCAGGTCTGGTTGTTTTTCCAGTTTCCTGGTCTCCCGGTCTCGTTCCAGTACCTGATGCAGGGCAGAAGGCCCGTGGTGGAGGTGGTCCGTCTGGGCCTGGTCTCCTACCAGGAGGCTCTACGGCTGCAGCAGGACTACGTGAACCAGCACCGGTCCGGTCCGGCTCACGCCATGCTGCTCTGTCAGCACCCTCCGGTCTATACCACCGGGATCCGCCACAAACCTTACCCCGCCCCCCTGCTGGACCGCCTCCGCCTGCTGGGGGCTGACGTCCACCGTACCAACCGCGGAGGACTCATCACCTTCCACGGGCCAGGACAGCTGGTCTGCTACCCGGTCCTCCACCTGAGCAGCTTCAAGAAGGTCTGAACTGGTTTGTTGCTGAGTTTAATGTAGATTTAATACAGTTTAGTTATGTTGAATGTGTTTTAACATGTAATCTGTTCCAGAGTGTCCGCTGGTATGTCTGTGAGCTGGAGAAGACAATTATCTCTGTCTGTAGGAGGTTAGGTGTTGACGCATCAACGTCTCCTCACACTGGCGTGTGGGTTGGAGAAAACAAGATCTGTGCCATTGGTATGACATCACACTGCCACTCCTCTCTCTCATGTTGTCCATTTAGTTAATCCAGTGCTTAGCACTGACAGGAATCTCATGTTTGTGATTGTTGTTTGTAGGAATCCACTGCGGTCGATATGTCACGTCTCATGGCTTCGCACTGAACTGTAACACGGACATGTCGTGGTTTGGACACATTGTACCATGTGGTATTGAAGGTAAAGGAGTGACGTCCCTGAGCAACGAGCTTGGGAGAGACGTCAGCGTGGAGGAAACCACCCCTCACCTGCTGGATGCCTTCAGAGATCAGTTCAACTGTGAGCTGACAGACAGACAAACGGAGCAAGACAGTGGAGAATCATCAGTGTAGAAATGAACTTGATAGATACCCTCTGTACCCCTGAACCGTGTGTTTTCTTTCAAGAATTGCCAGAAATACGTTTCTCTTCGGAGACTGCAACAACAGGCATTATCGTCGAAAGGTCCTTAAATTAATTACTTTTTTGATTCTTTTTTCTTCTTTTTTTAAATTGCAGTTTTAAAAGGCTGTTAGTTTTGGGTTGTGATTAATATATGTAGTCCTTTTGATTTACATTAAAATGGAATAGGGGCATTGTTGCCCTCCATGGAATTAAAAAAAACAGCACATGTAGAATACACTCAGTACCTATGCTCAGTACACACACAGTTTCTGTTTTGATTGACCAACTGTAAATGCTGAATATGCAAAAAGAATATATTTCTGGTACTTATTTTTATTCTTGCTTAAACCATTTTTTGCTTATTTTGAATGTTAATTTTGAAGTAATTCAAAAATATTCAAATTAAGCACTTATCTGAACTTGGGTTGTGGAGGACTGGGCTTATTCCAGCTGACACTGGGTGAGAGGTGGGGTACGTCCTGGATAGGTCTCCATACTATCACAGATCTGACATATAAGCCCTTTTATTACTGCCATTTCAAGCCGTCATATGTATGCCTCTGTGATGTTTTGCCGTCAATCTGTACACGCCATAGCCATAATATGGAGACCGAGTGATCCAGTCTCTGTACTGCCTTTCCGAGGTAGTAACAGGGGCGTTAAATTGGCGAGACTGATCAATATAAACTGTTGGAGATGGCAAAACTGAAAATATGTGACGTATACTATTTGTGAGACCAACACTTGGGTAATGAAAAAGGAAGTGAACAGTATCATCAGAAACATGCCTCTCACGTGAATCACGCACCAATTGAATCGTGTTCAGCAAAATGCAGAACCACAATGCTTGTGTATGTAGAAACACTAGAGTGAGAAACAAAACCAAGTGCAGCTAATTGCACCATCATTGTTTTGAATTCCCTCGCCGCTGTCATCGCTTAATTTACACATACTGCTGCCACTTAGTTTACACAGACCGCTGTCACCTAAGCCTATTGTACACATACCACCGCCGCTCATGGTACCATACTTCAGTATGTGTACTGCACTACTGTGCTGGCCTGCTGCTGTTACACTACACTATCTTGTCGCAGAACAGTTGCAGAATGCCGGAGTCAAACGCGTGATCTATTTATTTATTTTCTTAAAATAAAGGCCCAAGTCATTTTACTTTTTTTTCTCCAGAAAACACAAAAAACTGGTGGCCAGTATCATGAAAAAAAATGACATAGGCCCTTATTTTAGGAAGGTGTCGATATTGCTATTAAAAGCCCAATTTAAACAGTGGTGCTGTGTTTGCATCTTCTGCTGCCCCCATGTGACTGAAAACATAAATTAACCATAGACAGTTTTGCAGTTTTTTTTTGTGGCGACAAAAACTCAAGACCGGAAGTGAGAAATATGTTTATGAAATGTACACAACAAACATGACAGGACAGGCACCTATTGTTCCTGATAGTATCATATATGTCATGAAGAAGACTAGGGCGTAATATCTTTTCACATTTCAAAATAAAATAAAAGGGATAAAAGGTACTTTTATTTTGCAAGACGGAGGGCAGGAAGTTGTGTTTGTGGCCTGCGCGGGATTGTTAGTGTTTATGAACTTAATATTTATTTTTTACAGAGTAATAATGTGTTAGCGTGTGGCTATCCGCTACCGTTCCTGTTATCTAACTTTAGCTTGAAGCTAACATGTAGCCTCATCGTGTTTAGTTTAAAGGCCAGCACCGGGAGTCGGAAAGTTGAGCTCCAGCAGCCGTCATAAAAAGGACATATGTGTGAGGTTCAGGTACCGGGGGAGCAGCTAACAGCCGGGAGCTAACGCGGTATCACTTCACAGAGAGCCACTGATGGCCCTACAGCACCGTTAGCTCGGCCGGCTCTGTCCGTCAGCATGGGAGACGATAACGGAGTGAACGGGGACCTGAACGCCAACTCCAAGTACCAGAGTACCGGCGACCCGCAGCTGGACAAGGCGGTTCACCAATGGTTGACATGGGACAAGGTGAGAGTCTGTCAGGGCGAATTGTTAGGCAGCTGGGAACTCAAGCCTGCCTCTGTGTACGTGCCCCATTGTGTGTGTGTCTGTGGGGAGGGGGGCGTTACACCAAACTTCCCCTAAAAAATTGCATTTTGAAAAGACATTGCGTGTCGGTGAACATTTGTATATATACTCGTATAACATCAGTATTTTATATATAATTATGATCGTCTGGTGAAATCGGCGCATCAAACGCCCGGTAAAGCCGCACTTCATCACATTACAGGGGAACTTTTTGAGCCGCTGCACGAAGCTCACTGCGGAGTTACGATGCGTGTGTATGGTTAGTATACCGTCACAGCCACTATAAATGATAGCATTTATTTAAAATGAAGAGCGTCCGGGTTAAAACTCGGTATGCCGATTTTTTTCTTAAGAACCAACAGCTTTGGAGAACCTAGCAAGTCGTGCTTCTTTTTTTAATCAATGTTGTCATTACGCAAGGAAATCTTAAATAGCAAGATATAAAAGGGAGTTCTTGAGCGTCGTCACCGCAGCGTGCGCAGTGCGGTCCAGCAGGCCGGAACACCTGCGTCCGTCTGGGTCGTGATCATGGTCGTGATGGAGATTAGTTTAGATTAGGCGATTAAACTGCAGCATGACTCGGCAGTCAGTCGGACACAATCGGTAGGATTGAGAGCTAGAAATAAAATATCACCATATTCGTGTTCAAATACCTCTATTTTCATATAATAATAATATGACAACATTTTGATAAATAATAATCAGCAATGTGAATATTACCCATGTTCACATTTTATTTCTCTGAAGAAATATGTAAATCCATAATCCGCTTCAAATACAGTGGTAACAACCATCACAGAGATTTAAAGAGTGGAGCATAAAAATGTAGCTTCAAACTGGACAAAAAGTCAGGTTTTGAAGCTTCTGACTATCTTCTTGTGGGAAAAGCAGTTCTTCTCAGTGTACTGTATCACTAGAATTAGTGCATTAAAAAGTTTTGTCCCAAAGATTTTTCACAGAATCATTCAGTGCCTAACCGAAGCATATCAGAATTCAGTGAGCTGAGACATGGACAAATGTTCAGATCTGCTAGCTGCACTCAAGCGAAGCAGTGATCTTAGAATAGCCATTTGTAAAAAAA
>CAFUXE010000201.1:106969-120256 GCA_903364295.1 Serranus cabrilla
TCATATTCTGTGTCAATTTTGCTGAACCAAAATAAACCCCTGGCGCTTCATATTTCTCTACCTGCTTAAAATGTCTATTTGTTGTTTGTAAAGATCCACTTTACTAATAAAGGTGACTTTAAAAAAAAAAAGAAGAGAAGAAAAATGCTCTTTTTGGCCGTATGGCGTCACTCCATGTCGTAAGCTCTGGCAGTCTGATAGGGGCTTTTGTCTGCATCTGGTGGTGCAGCTTTAAAAAAAATGATATTTATAGTATTTTTTGTGTGTTTGAGGTTGGCAAAGTTGACAGCTGCTGTGATGCTCAGCAGAGACGTTCCCGTTCATCTTTTCTCCACGTTTGTCCCGACGCCGTACGTGGTGAGGAAACTGTAACGCATCACTTCCTGTCAGCTATCTTGTGTTGTTGTTTATTAATAAATGTGTTTGTTTCCAGCCGTATGCCGTGAAGAAGCTCGGGGCTGTAGCTGGCGTGATGATCACTGCCTCACACAATCCTAAAGAAGACAACGGATACAAGGTGAGAAAACTCTGGACAGGAAATGCATCGCTGCTGCTGAGATTTAATAGCTCGGCCTAAGGTCTGCATCTTTGTTGCCCCCCTGCAGGTGTATTGGTGTAACGGCGCTCAGATCTCCTCACCCCACGATAAGGAGATCCTGCGAAATATCGAGGAGCAGCTGGAACCCTGGAGTGCCTCCTGCTGGGAGGAGGAGCTTGTGCAGAGCTGCTCCCTGAGGACTGACCCCCTGACCCAGATCAACAGCTGCTACATGGAGGATCTCACCTCCCTCTGCTACCACAGGTAGGATGAGTACTTCAGACCTCTGCAGACAGTCCCTGGATCTTTACATTTAATCCTCTGACCCCTGGAGCTGGTCCCATTCTATATACTCGCAGGCATGGACCTCTCCGTCAGCTCTGCTAAATATAAGCAGATTGATGCCCTTTGTCCATTTTACAAATATAAGTTGTGGGTTTTGTGACTGACACTTTGTCAATAAAGTAAACTCAATAAGTTGTGGGCTCTCCTTCCACCATATCTGCTATCTGCCGATTTTCAAATGTAAACTTCAGAATAAACGCTGAGGAAGGGGAAGAATCCACCAGCTACGATCCGAACTGCATGGACACACAAGACCATCTACGCATTTATCTCTGCATCAGAGGAGCAACACAAGCTCAGAGGAGGAGTTAAGCCCTGCCTGTGATTCCAGGATCGTCCTGCCGGACAGTGTATAGGCATCAGATTAAGCTGGGCGACCTCTGTGCTGCATCTGTTTCCTGCAGGGTGTAAGGAGCTGAGGCGTCCTTTGTTTGGTTGGGACTTAGCTGGATCCTGAAGTGCCAGGTGGCACCGTTTAACCAGGTATCTTCTTTTGTGTGTGCTGATACAGCAGATCAGATGTTGTACAGGAAGGAGAAAGTGTTCTAAGTTGAAGGAGATGGCAAGATTCCATGAAACTGGAGTTGGACCTTGTATAATTTTATGTGAGAAATTGATTGATGAGGGTGCCGGCCCATGACCTCTGGAGTCCCATTCCATACACTGAAAGGCGTGGACCACTGCCGTCGCTGTCAGCTCCACTATATTTATGCAAGTCAATGCTCTTGTATGTATTTTACAAGTATTACTTACCTACCTATTACCTATAACCTTGGACAATGATGACTTATGACTTGAGTTGCTCATCAGGATAAAGAAATCAATGCAACGCTTTGTAGGCTCTCCTCCTGCTGACTCCACTACTTGACCAACTATGTGTCCATCTCTGCATCAGAGGAGGAACCGAGGCAGCAAGGACTGAAGCCCTGGACAGTGCACATTAAATTGACGTATTGATAAGTCTCTAAACCGAAGACCTCTGCAGCTGTTCAAGTCCATCTATCTCTGCAGTTCACCTTGTAGCTGTTTGTTTGCTTCTTTACAGTTTTAGCACTTATTGTGAGTTGCAGAGATGGAAGGAATGTGATGTGATGTTGCGCTCACTTGCCTCCACAGAACGGCTGATGTGTCTCTCGTGTCTCTTAGGGATCTGAACAGAAGCTGTCCACTAAAGTTTGTCCACTCGTCGTTCCACGGTGTCGGACACGTGTTCGTCCAACAGGCCTTTGAAGCCTTTGGCTTTGTCCCGCCGATTCCGGTCCCTGAGCAAAAAGACCCTGACCCCAACTTCTCTTCCGTCCGCTGCCCCAACCCCGAGGAGGGCGAGTCAGTCCTGGTAGGACGCAGATTCCACTTCTTAAGTCAGCATTTTATTATTTCTGTTTTTAACAATCAGTTATTTTCTCTTTCAGGAGCTTTCTCTCCTTCTGGCAGAGCGGGAAAAAGCTTCCATTGTCCTGGCAACAGATCCTGACGCCGACCGATTGGCAGTTGCTGAGAAGTCTAACGGGTAACTGAGTTTTGATCAAAGGTTTAGTGCCGAGACTGTTAAGGTCTTTACGTCTTTTACGTCTTTATGTGTATAAACAGAATTATGATTCAAAAACATGCCAAAATTGCCTTGACACCAACAGGAACTGTTTTCTACCCCCTCCCCCCCAGAGTCGGCGAGTACATTTTGCCGGTTTGATGTAAATGCTGGTTCTTGCAGGTGCGGTTGGAAGGTGTTCACAGGTAATGAGCTGGCGGCTCTGTTTGGTTGGTGGATGTTCTTTAATTGGAAGGAGGCTCATCCCGATCCTGCAGACACTCGGAGGGTTTACATGTTGGCCACTACAGTTTCCTCAAAGATCCTCCAGGCCTTCGCTCGCATCGAGGGGTTCCACTTTGAGGTCAGATGGTTCGAATGAGCAAGTCTAATAATGTGATAGTAATGATCACAATAACGGTGTGTCTGTGCTCAACAGGAAACTCTTCCTGGGTTTAAGTGGATTGGGAACAGAATACACGAACTCTCCAAAACGGGAAACAGCGTCTTATTTGCCTTCGAGGAGTCAATTGGTAACCAAGTTATTTTGCTTCTTCCATTCATGAGATGATCCCAGTAAGAATTTTAGGTTTTTCAACTAACAAATGGATTGTTTGGTGTCTTCAGGTTTCCTGTGTGGCAGTTTGGTTCCTGAGAAAGACGGCGTGAGCTCAGCGGCGGTAGTGGCTGAAATGGCAGCTTATCTCCACAACAAGAACCTGAGTCTTAGCCAACAGCTACACAACATTTACCAGACGTACGTTAGCTTCATGTTGTCGTGTCAGAAAGCCCTCGCCACTTTACCCCCTGTAGGAGAGAAAACCCAAACTGTTTATGATCAGGTTCTCTCAGTTAAAGTCACACTTGATGCAGTTTATTTTGAAGCTTGAATACAGGGATTTCTTTTTTTGTCTTTTTAATGTTAATTTTACCTTTGACGTCAAGGATATATATATTCTGCACAAAGAAAATAATGTTAAGAGGAAAACCCCTGTAAAAACAAGTGTCAACTTCAAAAACTGGATCATACTTAATCACATTAATTAAATATATAACACAACATAAAATCACATAAAATAATGAAACTAAGTGTTGACAAACTCATTATTTTTGTGTCTGCAATTAATGTTAAAACCAACAAAAAAAAGTTCTTACACAAAACTAAACTGTAGTAACCTGTAGTCATCATTTTTAAATGACAAAAAACCTTCCACCACTAGAGGGCAGCAAACACTGGACAATCACTTTTAAACTCTCTCCTCAGTTTGTTTTCTTTTTTTTATAGTATTAAGCTCTTTTACAGAGGATGGAAGCTGCCAAAGTCAAAAATAAAAACTTGTTTGCTTAATGTAATACATAAATATATAGGTTTGGTGAAAATTTAGAGCAAAAATTCTATGGAAATCCATTCTTAAATAATTGAATACATTAAAACATAAATGTAAAATGAATGAAAAATAAACATATTAGAAAAATCTAAATAAATATGTAGGGAAATTAAAAGTGATTAATCAAAGGAAAATAAAGGAGAAAATTCAAAATATCAATTAATGTCACATTTGATCAAATAATGAATGCCAATATTTATTTTGAATACTATTATGGAACATTTGATGGCATATTCATTCATTACTCGGGTGATATTTTATTTTAGTAGCTTCTGAAGGCTGTTTTCTTTGCTGAATTATAATAATAAAAAACAATACAAAGACTGGAATACAGAAATAAATACATAAATTTAAGAATACATTTAAAATAAAAAATATATCCAGAAGTTCATGACTTCTTTATAGAGTAATTTATTTATTTATCTATTTTAACTATGGCAGCTTCAGTCCTCTGTATTTTTGGAAGTCTTTATTTATTGGCAATGAAATGAATTTGTGTGCTTGCAAAGTTTTGCCTCTTTACAACTGTTGGTGGTTCCTTCCTGCAGGTACGGTCATCACCTGTCTAAAACTTCGTACGTCATCTGTAACGACCCCCCGACCATCCAGAAGATCTTCAGCCGGATCAGAAACTTTGACGGCGAAGCTTCGTACCCTAAGACGTGTGGTGGCGTCCGGATCGTCCACATCAGAGACGTTACCACGGGATACGACAGCAGCCAGCCTGACCACAGATCAGTAAGTCAGTCGATCGTACAGAGTTCATGCCATATTTCAACATCTGATCACATGTTTGACCCTGAATAGTTACTTCAATCACTAAGTGGTGATAGTAAATGTATTTAACTGTATGTGTTTCTTGTGGAGGTTCTTCCTGTGACGAGGAGCAGTCAAATGATCACCTTCACTCTCCAGAATGGCATTGTGGCAACGCTGAGAACCAGCGGCACCGAACCAAAAATCAAATACTACACAGAATACTGCGCCGCACCGGGGAACAGGTCAGCTGACTGTGGTACACTTTGCACTGAATACTGTGGACTTAAAGTACAGTTCTAAACCGGACGTCACAACGAGTCCAGAGTGGCTCTGAATATAAATATAATACATAATTAACAAAGATATTAAAGCTTTATTAAATGTTTAATTTAAAGAGATTTTATGATTTTTTTTGTTGCAGCGAGGTGTCCAGCCTGGAGGAGGAGCTCAGGAAAATTACCGCCGCCCTGCTGGACGACTTCCTGGAGCCCGAGAGGAACAACCTGATTCGCCGCCGCGTCTAGCTCCACCTCCCACCCCACCACCTGTCCCTGCCTCCCATCAGCCTGCAGCTGTTTCCTGTTGATGATGTCACATCCTGTTGTGTTTCTAGTCTATACAGGGCGGCTGCTGCTGCTTCTCGCTGTGGAAGTTCCACTTGGAACATAAATATAAACTGGAACATAAACTAATTCATTGAAAATAATCATCTATCAGTTATACAGCAGAGGGCATGACAGGTAAACTCCTCATTCTGATTGGTTATCATGACAGAGGAGGTTATAGTATTGATAAGTCTATTTTCTTAGAATGAAAATTATATGTAAACCAAATATTTGCTGTCAAAGAACTGTTACAAATTGAAATAAATTAGTTTTATATGGAAGTTCGTTAATGATGAAACTAAGTTTCTGTATGGAACACCGATGCTGCCACCACAACAAAACATGTTTTATTTTTCTTTCTTTTTTTAAACAAACAAATTTAGTTTTAAAGAAAGGTTATTCAAACACGGCACTTTAGCTTGTCACCTAATCAAACTTCCTCTCGTTGTAAATTACAAGTTATGTTGCTGTAAGATATTTGTTTGCTGTTGAAACATTTCTCACTTAAATGAGATTTTGTGCAATGAGATTATTTTGTGATATAACTAGATAGTGTGGAATATTGTGCAAAGAACAGTTTCATTTGGTTCCTAGTTATTGCTATAATAAAAAGAGTTACTTTAGTGTCAAAACAAAGTTTTTTTGCTTTAATATAAAAATGAAGTATTGCAGAGTTTTGTTTTTCAAAGAAAAAATGTTTTGATCCATAATTAATGATAATAATTAATTATAATGAATACTTTATTGAACACTTTTATCTTACCACCAAAGTAAGGAAGAGAAAATGTTATAACTATACATACATTTAAACTGATTAAGTCTAATGACGTTTATCAGCGGCTCCTGTTCACAGCAGGATTATCATTCTCTATTTAGCCACCAGACTCTTGACAATAGCAGTTATTTTAGCTGACAGAACACAGTACACAAACTGTAAAAACAGAATAACTCTTTAGATCTTTACATTTCCAACTTTCCCTGAGAGAGAAAAGTGTCTGACAATGCTTCCATAAGGAAAAATAACCAAAAACTGAACTTAAATTAATGATATTCCATCAAAATGTGGGATTTAAATTGTGGAAGGCCAGCAACATTTGTGTTCTGTGGGATAAAATTAAAAGAGGAAAAAATATTATAAATATACCCTACAGCAGGACACATCACTCCCTTCAAAACCACCAGACTCCTTTGACAGAAACAGTGATTTTAGTAGAACATATGAGTTATTGTTTCTTTGTTTATTGTTATTGTTTGTGTGATTGTGTGGAGGAAACTGTTTAGGTTCTGTGTGAGTATTCTGCTTCTCAGAGCAATGTAGCATCATAAGAAACCTACGTCAGGTCACGTGGGCGAAGTTTCATAGGGGTTGAAAATAACATTTAGAGGCTGAAACATATTTGACCAAAGTGTGATTTTTTTTATTTATAAAGGACAGGACTTGGAAGATAAAGAATGATAAAAAAAAAAGGTTAAAAATAAGAGTCAACCAGTCGTAAAAAAAAAAAAAAAAATTAATGGATGATTAAAAAAAGATTTGCTATTATTCAGACTTCCACTTTTGTTTTTTCATCTGCAGTTTTGTTGTTAATGAACTTCCATATATGAATTGAAGTCGACTGTTTCTGTATTTGTAGTTTTTTATGTTTTTCCTTCACACTCTGTAATGCAGAGATTCAGGAGGCACCGATTCATTGTCGCTGTCATGAATTTTGCGCTGGCTAAATGTTTGTTATTTGTCGGACAGCTGCAACAACCTTTATTCCAAGAAAGTTGGGAAGCCTTATTATAAAAACATAATGCATCAAGTTCAGAGTTTATATTTACAAAGTGTATCTGTTTAAACATTAAATATATTGTCTTCGTACAGTTTCCAAAAAAACTGTTAAAAAGGATCACACTTGTTTTATTTACGTCAACTTTCCAACTTTTTTGGAATTGGGGCTATAACTTTCCAGCAGATTCAGAGAAGCCGCTGATTGGACACGACGTGACGTTAAGAGGTCAACAGGTGGTTTGTTTACAAATGAAATGTGTCATATTGTACGAACAAGAGCGGGAAGACAGAAGTCTTATTTAAGGTCGTTTTGAGAGAGTTTAATGAAATGCTGAATGAATCTAAATAATTTCAGTTGTCCTTGTTTTGTGTTTTTTTGTTTTTTACATGTGTCTCTTGAACAAAAGACAGAATAAATAGCATTAAAAAAACATCAGGTTTCCCTGATAAAAATCTATTTATATGACAGTTGATATTGTGTTAAATATGTTTGTGTTGAAAAGAGAAGTGTTCCTCTGACAATCCATCAATAAAACATAAGAAAACTAGATTATTTCTTTGTATTCATTCATTATATTAAGTTCTGCTGCTTCACATCTGTAACATTTTTAAACAGTTATAAAAAAAAAAGATAAATCACACTATGACTTAGTGCTCAAAATATTCCCTTTTATTGTATAATTATGAAAACACATTTTAAAGTTCTACTTTGTCCAACTCTGTTTTTAAAATAGTTTCCATTTCAGAAAACCTAAACTTTTCTTTTACTGTGTCTCATCATTAAACATTTTTTTTTTAATAAAATGCACCTTTTTTGGGGGAAATGAAAATGTTATATTTTATGGTGCTTTAAGTGCTTATTGTTTACATTTGTTAACACTAACATGAATAGATTTCTCATGGATGTGGTCTGTGGATCTCTGGTTTGTGGGTGAAGTTGTGGAGGATCCTGGACCTGATCTGATGCAAGTTGATGCCGTAGATGATGGGGTTGATGAGGGGCGGGACCACCAGGAATTCTGCGGCCAGCAGGTTCTTTAATGCTTGCAGCGTGCCGCTGCCACCATAACGCGAGTACATGATGTCGAACAGGAGTGAGCTGACGAAGATGAGCAGCGTGGTGAGGTGTGGCATGCACGTCTGCACAAACTTCCTGCGGTCAAAGTGCAGCGTGAGTGAGGCTCTGACCAGGTGGGTGTAAGACACCAGGATGAGTCCGGTCTGCGAAAGGTGTGAGAACATGATCACAAAACCATAGATGTTGTTTATGGTAGTGTCGGAGCAAGAGAGCTTCACCACTTCCCAGTTGGTGCAAAAGATTTTCTTGATGTGGCGCCCGCAGAGCGGCAGGCTGGCGGTCAGCATGATGCCTATCAAAGACTCCAGCAGTGAAAAGCACCAGGTGAGCAGCAGCAGCTGCATCACCCTCTGCATCGTCATCAGCGTCCGGTACTGCAGTGGCCTGCATATGGCCAGGTAACGGTCATACGCCATGACGGTCAGACTGGTAAATTCACAGAAAATGTAAGAGTAAACCACAAATATCTGAGTCAAGCAGCCGGTGTACGTGATGACATGAACATCGGCCAGAAGGTCATGAAGCAGCTTCGGGTAAAAACTGGTCGCTCCGCAGAGGCCGTTAAAACACAGGTTACACAGGAAGATGTAGATCGGCTCGTGGAGCGTCTTCTCCAGACAAACAGTGACAACTAGAGTCAGGTTCACAAAGATGGTCAAGAGGTACGACATCAGAGCAAAGGCAAAGAACATCTGACGGTTTGTCAGCGAGTCGTTTAGACCATGAAGCACCAACACCACCTCAGAGTTATTGTCCATCATGTCGTCTCACTTGTTCAGAAGGTCATAAAGTGTCAGACTGAAATCTTTACAGTGAGTCAAACACACAAACAGGTTCAGTTTAAAAAGAAACAAAAGCATTTTTTGTCACTGTCACACACAAAGCAACTGGTTCATGTTCTCTGAGGCTGCTGCTTTGAAAGCGTTCATTAAAAATCAGCTGACAAACCAACATGATGCGGCCGTTTCATCATCACACAAAGCAAAGTCTTTCTAAAAATAGTTGTCGAGGAAACAGAAAGCAGCAACTCAAAGCTCGTGAAACAAGGAACAGTTCAATATATGTTCAATGAGTGGTTAGATCTCAGTCAAACTGAAGAATATCAGTTTAAAACATCAGTGCAGCTCAACATTAGAAACTGATCAGGAAGTCAAACATGAAACAGACTCATAGTGAAAACGTCCAGGGACGAAACCTGAAAACATCAAATGTGCTTCAACTCTGGGAACCAATCAGAGGCACCAAAACTGATGCTCCGAGAAGATTAAAGGTGTTAAAGCATGAACATTATGCCGCTCTAATCTGATCTGTGCATCATTGAATGTCACATCATCAACAAAACACACAAACAGAAAGAAATGGTCACAGTGCTGACGAGCAGCTGAACAATCTGCAGAGCTGCTGCAGGATACGGTCAGTCAGTTGTTCTTATACACCTGAAAACTGCGCAGACACACAGGTGCACCATGCAGAGCTCAGGTCACGCCCCCTCCTGATGGACACATCAGGCTTAATCATGTAATCATGTCATAACAGGAAGCAATGATGCTGTCAGACACTACAAGTTAGATTTAAAATCTTCAATCATTCCAGAAAACATTTATATTTATCATCATCGTTTTTATTGTTATCATGTTTTCTTCTCACCTGATTTTTTCTGCAGTGACAAATTTTCATTTAAAACCTCGGTATATTATGATACCAAGTTATATTTTGTGATGGATTTGTTTTTAATCGTGATGCAGTCGATCACATCCCCTCCAGACTCACAGCTTAAAGCCAAAACAAACCTTCTGAAGGAAACCAAGTCATACACCTTTTCAGAGCAGGAAGTTATCAGTTTCATACAATGAAACATCAGATGTTTAGTAACGGTTAGAGTCTGCAGAAAACAGACATTACATACAGTACCAGTCAAAGGTTTGGACATTCTCATTCAATGGTTTTTCTTTATTTTTATGATATTATATTAGAAAAATCTGAACTATGATGGAACACATGGAATTTTATAGTAAGCATTTTTTTTTTAATAATCCAGAATTATGTTTTATATTTTAGATCCTTTAAAGTCACCACATTTTGCCTTGATGCTCTCCAACAAGAAATGAACAGACTGACTCTTGACAAGGCGCATCTAACCATTCCAGGTGATCACCTCATGAAGACAGAGAGTAACAGAAGTGTGCAACGCAGGTGGCAACTTTCTAACAATGTAAAATATAAAACATGGTACAAATACAAATGCTTTGTTTAACACTTTTTATTTGACTACATAATTCCATATGTGCTCTTTCATAGTTCAGAGTTTTGTCCTCAGTATTAATCTACAATGTTGAAAATAATAAAACAATAGAGAAAAACCACTGAATGAGAAGGTGTGTCCAAACTTTTGACTGGTACTGTACGTCTATATGTAAACAGCTGAAACATGTTTTTGTGCAGCCTTCAGGTTTTGTGGGTGTCTCTTGTTGTCCATCTCACCGGCTACAAAAGTCTCTGTAAGGAAAAGTTACCAAAACAAAGCTTAAAATTGTGATATTTCTGTCAAAATCACTTTTTTCTACATCAATTCCATTCATTTTCCTTAACTGAACTCGGGTCACAGAGGGCTAGAGGCAATCCCAGCTGACACTGTGTGAGAGGCGGGGTACACCCTGGACACGTCTGCACAGGGCAGACACATAGAGACAGACAACCATTCACACTCACATTAGACCTAAGCTGCGGGTCTTTGGACTGTGGGAGGAAGCCGGACAGAAGAGCCGCAGGCCGAAGTTGAACTGGTGACCGTCTTGCTCTGAGGCGACAGTGCTAAACCATTCTCTGCCATGTAGCCCACTTTATTCTACATGTCTCATTTAAAACGTCTCCAAGAAAAACTTTTTGGAATAACTAGATCCTGTTAAAAACATTCACTTCTGTGCTGCTCAGCAACACTGTGAACACATGATAGATTCTGCTGAGACGAACCGTCACAATATTCACTGATAATCAGACAGAAAAGGCTTTTTACACAGAGCAGAGAGGAGAGGACAGGTTTCAAAAATGGAAATAGTCCAATACGTATGCAATATGTATAAATGTGGAGGCCTGCTTTTTTTACTCCAATTTTCATGAAACTTGTGGGCACTTGAAGAAGTATTTTTCACACAGAATTAAATGTGTTTTTCTTTTTTAAATGATTAATGTCATAATAACTGTGTTTTAACTGCAACATTTCTGAGTTCTGCTATCCATGATTGTGCTGCTTTGTGCTGACTGAGCTGCAGGATGTATATATTTTATATATATCTTATATAATGCAGTCAAATACAAAGCCAAATTGAGTTAAATGTAAAAAAAAAAAAAGGGGGAAAAAACGTCTTGAAGCGGCTTGTTGGGGTATAGAGGGTTAAAATGCACGAGGGACTATCGTGAAAAGTTGAGTACCTGGTATGTGTTTGTCCATGAGATGCTATATCTGGTTTTCACTTCTGAATTTGCATGTTTTTGTGGTCCATAGCTCTGAACCGGAGGTCTACAAGTGGATCACTGATGTGGTCTGAGAACAGCTTCTAGCATAAGTCTTGTTGGTTTTAACAGTCTCCAGAACCTTGATGAGGTTTCAGTGGTCGTAAAAGTTTCAGAGGTGTCTAAGGAGATTCTTGGGGTAACTGAAAACATTCTTGAGGTCCTTTAAAGCTTCAAGGAGTTTCTCAAGAGTGAACAGTGATCCATTCATGGGTTTTGTCCCATAATGTGACACTCAACAAAAACAGACAATCTGTAAAAATGAACACTCTTGGTGTCTTTGAGACATTTTAACTTCCCGCTGTTGTTTAAATGTGAAGATGAGAGAAGAAGAGAAGTCAGCTGTCTGATTTATGATGCTTTGTATGATTTCCTGTAAAACAACCAAAATAAAGCTGTGACAGTGTGTAATGTAGAACAGCTATGGTTATCGTTTCATGATAAAATAGATGCAGTAATCCTGTATCTAAAGTGATAAACAAGTTTATTGTTAGTTTAAATTAAACCCCACAGAGGCTTCCGCTGTTGGGAAAATTGCATCACTGTCGCCAGTCCCTGAGGTCAAAGGTCACTTCAGCCTGTCAACATGTTTGTCCCCGAGGCGTCTTCACATTAGTCACAGTTTCCACTAATTCCCTCTGAAGCAAATTACAGTCGGAGCTGTTAACCAGTGAGACCAATCAGGTTCCAGCAGTCCTCAGAGGGCTGATAATGACCCTGCTCAGACCGCTCTGTGACAACAACAAACACCTGAACAAATCAAAGTTTTCTAAAGAGTTTTATTCACCTTTTATTTCTACAAACATCTCAACAACTCTAAGACAAATGTCCATACAGGCCACTGAGTGTAATGCTTGATACGACAGGTTAAAAGATGTCCCACTGTAGAAACGTACAGGTTTGGATTCATTTTTCAGTCAGATTTTTTCTGTTGGCAACACCGGAACAACACCAGACAGATCATATGTGGTCTATTCATAAATCACAGGGAAACTCTCATTCCATCATCTCATTCATTATAGTGATACAGGGAGTCAGTGAGTTTCATACTTTTACTTTGAGGTCACCTCTCCTTATCTCATCACTGAATAAGAAACAACTGCAGTCACAGCCAAAAATGAAAAAAAATAAAATAAAACTGCAAATAAGTGTCAAATATTTTTCCTGTCTTTGTGACAGCCCATATACATGAAGCATGTGTTGCAAAGTGAAAAGCTGAATGCATCAGATCAGTGGAAGAGGTGCAAGTCAGAGCCTCTAAAACTGTAGCTCCCGGGCTAAACAATCAAGAAAACTAAAAATCACTTTCAAATTTCCGTTTCTGTGCGCAAGCTTTTGCCTTCCTTGCCATTTAAAAGGCAAACCTCTGGGGACCACAAGAGACCGATTAAACAGACTGAACAGACCTGGGTGTAAGGTGAAGCACTGGCCTTGAAATTGTAACTTAACTGAATGATCTGCATAATAGCAGCTGCTCGCTGGTCGGTGTCTGTCTCCACTTCCTTAGTAAGGTGGGCTACTGAGACACCAAGAGGCTTATTTGCAGATAAAGACGATCTAAATGTTTATTGATGTGTGTGAGCATTTGTCAGCGAGGTTGTTCTTTGAAGGCCCTGCAGCTTTCAGGTCTTCCAAAGTGACAAAGAAGGCTACGTTCACACTGACCCACTGACATCTATGGAGGCTGCTGAAGTCACCCTTTACGTTGGATGCAGGGTAGATTATGACAAAGAATGGTGAGGAGAAAGAGCATCATTTTTAA
>CAFUXE010000201.1:120387-137562 GCA_903364295.1 Serranus cabrilla
GATACACTTGTTCAGAAAAAACAGTTGTTTACGTGCGCGACAATGTGTCAGCCAAAACATTATCCCTACCACGGATGTGTTTGACCTCCACATTGAAGCCTTGCAGTCGCAGGCTCCAGCTCATCAGGCGTCTGTTCTTAGTCCGCATCCTCTGTAAAAAAAAACAAGAGGATTATGATCTGTATAAACAACAACAGGAACACTGGATGAGCCAACATAGACCTCGAAATGCTCTACAGCCAGGACAAGTGCCAATGTTTCCTTTTCAATGGTTGAATACCATCTTTGATGGCAATTAAGTTTCTTTGAAAAATAGGAAACTGGATGCGCAACCTCTTCAGGACCATCCTGAAGGAGGACAGCTCCTACCCCAGTGTCACTTGCATCCACAGCTAACTTAAATGGACGGTCAAACTGAGGTGCTGCTCGAATGCTCTCTGGCAGGTTTCAGACCACTTAAAGCTAACCTTTGGGCTCAGTAGATCAGTTAAAGGTGAGGCTACCTACCACCTACTTTAATTATTATGTCTTTGTATATCCTAATTATATGTACCAATTCTTTGCTGGTTCTGGTTATCTGTATGAACAGAAGCTTACATGAACCGATGTACATGTTTCTGTGCAGCCTGTTTGTAAATGAGCTGTATGGTAGAACAGGTTTGTTTCCTTTCCTTCTGGTTCATATCCTCTCTGATATTCACACTGTTTCTGCCTCTTTTTGGGTTAGGGTGTCTAGAATTTTCCAACTTCACCGTCAGGGCTTATGACAGATATCTTTCTATCTGTCATCCACTTCATTATAACACATGTATGGCATTTAACAGGGTTGCCATGCTATTGCTCTGGTATGGTTATACTCTTTTCTTACTATTGTTACTTTGATATCATTGATTGCTCCTTGACAGCTCTGTGGGAATATTATTGACAAAGTTTACTGTTTAAATTATTCCATTGTGAAACTGGCATGTTCTGAAACCAGAGTAAATAACGTTTCTGGACCAATTATCACTTTTCTCACAGTTTTTGGCCCATTATTTACAGTTAAATGAAGATTCTTAAAGTGTGTTTTTATGGTTCCAAACAGACGAGACAGAAGCGAAGTCAGCTGTCTGATTTATGACTCACACTTGATTTCCTCTAAAATAAAGCCCTGCAGCATCAGTATATAGTTTATATGTGAGTGTTTAATGTAGAACAGCTATGGTTATCATTTCATGATAAAATAGATGCAGTAATCCTGTATCTAAAGTGATAAACAAAGTTCTTCGTTAGTTTAAATTAAACCCCACAGAGGCTGTTGCTGTTGGGAAAATTGCATCACTGTCGCCAGTCCCTGAGGTCAAAGGTCACTTCAGCCTGTCAACATGTTTGTCCCCGAGGTGTCTTCACATTAGTCACAGTTTCCACTAATTCCCTCTGAAGCAAATTACAGTCCGAGCTGATAACCAGTGAGACCAATCAGCCCGAGCAGACCTCAGAACTGGTTCCAGCAGTCCTCAGAGGGCTGATAACGACCCTGCTCAGACCGCTCTGTGACAACAACAAACACCTTTTATCACCTTTTATTTCTACAAACATCTCAACAATTCTGAGTGTAATGCTGGCTTTATATTTGAATGTGAAACAATTCCTACAAACAGTTATTTGTTCCAGCCCTCAGATACAACTCACATGAGCCTTTCCCAAGGTGGTGCCCTAACCGGTTGCAACACATCGACACATCCTTCACATAAAACAATTTGACTTTTCATCAATAAAAAATCTCCGGCAACTTCTATATTTCACATCACTTTATTCACATACAATGTGTTCTTCGCATATTCTCAATGGAGAATGAAAATTAAACAAATGGAGTCACATCGAGTCACAACAACTGCTTTGGGGAGACGTGTGTGACGTCTTCACCTATACAGATCAAACAGCTGAATAACTTAATGATGCTGCACTAAAAAGCAGATATGCAGTGGTATTTGCAGGCCATCCTGGGTAACAAGAGTTTCATTAAATCTCCACTGAGGCAGGTTTGCATCCATATTGACGGTATATTTTGCATATCTGCAGGTCCCCGCTCCACTGTGACGGTTTGTCCCAGCCCCTCTCCTGACCAGTAGACTAGCCACAGTTTGCGTCTACAGTCTGGGCTTGCTGCCAGCCCCATTTTCTTGCCTCTCTCTCCTTCCTCCACTCTGATCTGGAAGAGGCCTTGGGGATGAAGTTGTATAAATCTGTCTCTCTTATGTCTGGGCCGGCTGACCTTGCAGATACTCATTACTTGGGGGTACCCCTGCTGAGAGAGGACATATGTGGCACTGGGCTTCGCTATATTAGATCAATCTGGGGTGTCCTTCTTTGTTCATTCTTACGGCATGTTATAGATGAATCCAAGCTTGTATACATTAAAGTGTACTGAACGGCAGATCTCCCATCAGAAAAGCATCATGTCAATCCACAATGCTGTCACATTTTTCACAGTAAGGGAGGAGCAGTTGTTAGACAGAGACTTATCTGGCTTATTTTGGCATCCAGTTTAGTCAGCATCTCAACTTCAGCTGAGCCACACAGATCACACATCCCAGTTTGAGAACAGGGAGGATGATTGAATTGAAGCATTGAATGCTTTAAGGACATGTCGGAAAGGTGGTGAAATAATGCGCCAGTGTTAGGCTGTTGGATTCTTACAGTTTTTTTCCTTTTCTGAGGCTGTAGTAGGTTCAATATATCTGATTTAAAAATGGTCTATGGTTACTCACAAGTCTCCTCTTTAGCCTGCTTTGTGATGACAGCATGCAGTGTAATGTCAAAACCACATAGTATTTATCATGCATTACTTTGGACCACTGTATTACAACATTTCTGCATACTGGGGTCCCTAAACAGTCAGTGTGAGTTGCATAAATTGGTTGGCTGAGACTCTGGTGGATTAAATGAGACCAATTTATTGATGCGTGATGATATTAGTCCTTATAGTAGCATTTCATGGCAGTGAAACTTGACCTCACATTATTAAATAAAATGGGATCATCACAGCCTCATGAAACTTTACAACAACAAACTAGAGACCGAGAGCATTCAGACGATGGATGTGTTGAAACAATGTCCCAAAAAATTGGGACATAGTTGAGCATGGAAATGGACTTCAGAAAGCCATACATTAATGTGCATACACATTAATAGGTTTACTTAATTCATTAATTAAGGCATTTTATTAGAGATTTATGACCAGAACAACTTGACTCACAATGCTGAGCTGCATCTTGAAATAATCTCGAGACCCCCAGCTTTCACATGATGAACATAATAGAAATAATATTACTGTTTATAAAAAAATTCTTAGAATTGTCTAATAATTACATTCATTCCTTAAACATCAGTGAAATGTGACATATATTTAGTAGGCTAATTAATTAATATTATCTCTGAAACATTGTGTATAATAACATAGAAGTGAAACACTGACAGTGAACAATTTAATTTGTTAGTGTTTTAACTTTAAGTTGGCTACATTTGGCTGATATTACTTTTTCATGTAGACCTCATTTAAAATAAGTAACGCAGGACTTTTACATGTAATGAGGTATTTTCATGGTGTGGTATTTTCCACAGCCATTGTTCACACCAACATTACCTCCTCCTGGTAATAAGTGTCAGATGGGTTGGGAGCAGGAGCTCGGGGCCTGATTATCTTTTTTCTTTTTCTTTTTTTAAATGAATTTAACGAATATTGTTATTTTGTTTCTCCATATTGTATCATTTTATTGGTCAAGCTGTCTCTGCAAAGACTGTTGGAAACAAGCAGCAACCTTGTTGGAAAAGTGATATTTATTATTAATTCAATATTTAATAGTTTTGACCAGGACTGAAGTTAATTAAAAGATTTATCCCCAAAAGAAGCTGAAAGAAATATGAATCTGTAATATTTTAAAAGCAGTTTTTTGGATGTGGACATTTTTTTCCTTAATGACTTAAGAGGGTTAATTTTAAATCTGATGCTACACAAAACTAATAAAGCTTTTTTATTATTATCATTATTATTTTAACTAATATTGTTATTTTGTTTCTCCATCTTGTATCATTTTACAAAGTGCCAAAAACTGTCTGGCTCACTGAACACATAAGGCTTAGTCCTTGCAACACAATGGGCCTAATGGGTTTGAATCTTCCCCTCTCACTCTGTGGCTCTACCACTGTCAAAAAAGGCCCAAAGGCTGCTTCCAAAAGGGAGTCAATCCACCAAGACCTTCATGTCAAAAGATCAAATTAATATTAGATAGGAGAAGCCACCATATTTAGCTTTGATAGAGACTTCCTGGAAGACTGTGTCCACATTTTATACAGTCTGTGTTTCACAGAAATGTCATACTTTTTTCTTGTTAAAGAGAGGATTTCCTATTGGTATAATCTGAGGTCAGAGAGGTCCATCTCTCTGAGGCTGTCTGCTCTCTGATCTGTAAATACATTTGTCTTGACTTGACATGACTGTTGCAATGTTTGTGCTACTCAGTTATACACATCAAAGTCCAAACATTTAATGATAATCTGAAAAGGAAGGCAGTTCAGTGACATTTATCAAGCATGATGAATGTCCGATACAATAATGAGCCATAGGCTTACTTTTATTGTTTTCATTCATGTTACCTAAGTTGGACAAATCTGGTGGCACTTCCACACAGAATTTAAGAGAAGACTTTCACACAGGATGCGTATTTTGGACATATTGAGACCGTACATTAAAGGGCTGAAGATTGGTTGGCATGTAAGAAAATACAGTGATAAAAAGATTCGCAACATGTTGGGTACACTGCTCATATCAAACCGGCTCTGGAATATTTCAAAGCAAACCCCAAAAGAAAAGTTAAGCAGAGAAGTGATGTGAGGTGTGCAGGTACTGACAGCTTTCTGTCTCGTCTGTTTGGAACCAGAAAAACACACTTTAAAGATCTGAATGTAAGTGTAAATTATTACAGATAGCGGAACACAGACTGTGAGAGAAGCTGCAATGACTTCATAGATATTATTTACTCTGGTGTCAGAACATGCCAGTTTTATGACAGAATAGTTGTCACAGTACACTTTATCAATGATGACCCCACAGAGCCGTAAGGAGGCAGTGAGGGATGTTGTGGCAATAACAGCAAATAAAGGTAAAAACCATATAACAGCAATGAGCATGACAACCTTATTATATGTCATAAGTGTGTTATACTGCAGAGGATGACAGATAGAGAGATATCTGTCATAAGCCATGACGGCTAAGTTAGTAAACTCTACACTGCCATAAGTATACACACAAAAAATCTGCAGCAAACAAAAAGGAGCAGAAACAGTGTGAATGTCAGAGAGGATCTGAACCAGAAGGAAAGGAAACAACGCTGTACTACCATACAGTTCATTTACAAACAGGCTGCACAGAAACATGTACATCGGTTCATGTAAGCTTCTGTTCAGACAGATAACCACAATCAGCAAAACATTGGCACAAACAATTAACACATAAAATAACATAATAATTGTGAAAAATAAGTATTTAAACAGCTTAGTGTCAAAGTAGGCACCAAGTGTGAAATCTGAAACATATGTAGAGTTTATCATGATTCTTCCTTTGGTTCAAAATACTGCATCACTCAGCACAAAAACTAGATTAGCATAATAATAATGTAACATTATGTTTGTTACTAGTCAGCAATTTGTTGCAAATAACAATACAATACAATATAACAAACAAATATCAATAAGAGCATCAACACAAACAGCATTCAGTCCATTACTAGGAATCACCTGTGACAAACTAAAACACACCACTCTTATTTACAGTCAACACAATGCTAAGAGGAGACACACACAGTGTGAATGACATTGTGAGTCCCTCCTAACTAAACTCTCACGCTGTGTCTGCTTCTTTTAAGTATTTCAAGTGAGTGGACGCCCTTTGAAGAAGGGTAATTATTCAATATTTAATGATCTTTGATCAGGACTGAAGTTGATCAAAAGATTGATCCCAAAAAAAGCTGACATTTTTTTTTAGCTCTACTATTTTTAAAGCAGTTTTTTGGAAGTGGACATGTTTGTCCTTAATGACTTAAGAGGGTAGTACATTTTAAATCTGATGCTACACAAAACTAATAATGCATCAAAGTCAATATTTTTGGCAAATCTTTGACACATCCAAGACTGATAATAAAATAATAATCCCCTTTATATTTTTTCTTAATAAAAAAACAGTGACATCAAGTAATGAAACTGGCAGTTAAAGGGTTTTTAAAATCCTCAAAATGATTGGAAGTTTCGTAGTTTTTAGTTGAAGTTGTTCAAGAGATTTATGCAGAAAAAGCAGAAAAATATTAATCTGTAAAGTTTTTTTTTGCAGTTTTTGGAAGTGGATTTAAGAGGGTATTAAATTAAACTGATGCCTGGGGGTAAAATAAAGCAACAGAATCTCAAAAAGACCTCCAAGTTTTGTGAATAGTGAGTGAACTGTATCACTTGATTTTATTAACTTGCACAGTCACAAACTTGAAATAACAATCTTGGCAGAGAAGGTTTTCTTTGATTCATATAGAAAACTAAAACAGAAAAATGTCAACATAAAACAAGAATAGATAGATCACCTTGGCTACCTTTATCTTTTGATATAACATGTTACCTCAAGAAATTAAAGTTTTTTTCTGTGTTACTCAAGCTGAATACATTTGTTGAATGATCTATCACTTCTTTTACAGTTTAGTTTTAAACATGATGCATTCAGTACGTCAAGGCCGTAGGTTACAGGGGTGAAGATAAGACAAAATGAACACACTCTACATCATGTCCCACAGGTCAAGACCTATAAGATAAACATAAAGCAACATTTTGGGGAGCAAAATCAACAAAAGCTGATCTTATACAACTCAAGTGTTAAATTATTTTCCACATACACTTTAAACTGGAAACACAATTGGTGTTGAAACTGTTGAAGTCAGAGGAGGCTTTTATTCATTGATGTAAAACGGAAGTGAATTGATCACCTGAAGGAGCTACACACCACACAACAGACGTTTACATGTGATGTGGATTTTGGCCATATTCAGACCGTACATTACAGGGTTAAAGAGCGGCGGGCAGGTAAGAAAGTATAATGATAAAAAAATGCCCAGCATGTTCGGTATCCTGCTCAGATCAAACCGGCTTGTTAAAACCTGAAAGCAAACCCCAAAAGAGAAGTTGAGCAGCGAAGCGACATGAGGTATGCAGGTACTGACAGCTTTCTGTCTCATCTGTTTAGAACTAGAAAAACTAATTTTTAGAATCCTTATGTAAGTGTACAAAATTAAAAGTAAAGGAATGATGATTGAGATGACACTGTAGATGAGTCCATAAATGTTATTGACACTGGTGTCAGAACAGGCCAGTTTAACAATGGAGTAGTTTCCACAGTAAACTTTATTAATGACACTCCCACACAGCTGTAAAGGTGCACTCAATGATACTAAAACAACAATTGTAAGAAAGGGGAATAACCATGTTACACCAATAAGTATTGCAACCTTTTTAGGTGTCATAACTGTGTTATATTGCAGTGGACAACAGATAGCGAGATATCTGTCATAAGACATTACGGCTAAGTTTAAATATTCTACGCACACATAAGTATACACACAATAAATCTGCAGGAAGCAAAAGGGAACAGAAACAGTGTGAATGTCAGAGAGGATCTGAACCAGAAGGAAAGGAAACAAACCTGTACTACCAAACAGCTCATTTACAAACAGGCTGCACAGAAAAAGGTACATCGGTTCATGTAAGCTTCTGTTCAGACAGATAACCACAATCAGCAACAGATTGGAACCAACAATAAAGAAATACAAACACATAATAATAATAAAATATAAATATTTGAAAACCCCAGTGTCAAAGTAGGGGCTTAGTGTGATAAATGAAACTTGCGTAACATTCACCATGATCCTTCCTTCTCATAAAACAATCAGAACAATTTAAAAGATAAACTAGCAGTGAAACCTTTAAAGCTTTGCTTGTTTAGGACTGTGCACTAATAAAACATTACCAAAAAAACAGTAACAGTCCACCTGAACAAAAGAAATGATCAGGAAAACTATTTTGAAACATTCCTTAAACTTATCATTCCCTAATTGTTCTGTGTAATACTAAAGGTAAAACAACACAGTTTATAACATTCACCTGCTGCAGTTAGACTGTGAGTCTGTCAAGACTGAGCTCAAGGTTGTGCTTCTGCTTCTTTTAACGTTTTCAAGTAGGTAGACGCCCAGAGCAGCAGTCCCAATTATAATTAATACTATCAAAGGACTTTTTGTGTGTGTGTGTGTACATAAAGTCAAAATAGCTAACTGAAAGGATTTTTTTCTGTGGATGTCTTAATAGAATAATGGATGTAACAGTACGTATTCCCAAATGTATCTAACCCTTGCTGTCAAGATCCATCAGCCCTGTTTCTGGTTCAAGTTTTTCTAAGTGAAGTGGTAGGCTTCCTGAGGTCCATGGACTCAGAGTTCGCTGACCTGGCTCCTGATCCTGTTTCTCCAGAGTCTGCCAATTGAGCGTCCTCTGCACCTCATCAGGCTAAACTCTAGCCTGAACGCCGGACAAGCAGCCTGCACCAGGGCCTGCCCTGGGACAGATAACTTCCCGCCAGCCTGCCCTCTGTCAGAGGTCAAATCCAAAACAATCCAAATTATGACATGCCATAAACATCTTCAGCTGTTTAGCTGGGTTATATTCTGGGCATGATGGCTATCTGACCAGAGCAGGGCAGTATGCCTAATTCACTTCAGTACATCTGTATTGTTGTTTTTCACAGTATGCCTAACAGGAGCTTGTCAATCCTACACTCAGCAATGCTCTCAGCCTGCGTTAACCAAGTAACTTATTCTGTTCAACATGCTAGTTTAGTGTTAGCATGAGTCTCAAATAGCTAAATCAATATCAGGTTAGCTAGGCAAAGCTAGCTAACCTGATATTGTTATGCAGACGTGTTCAGGATGGGACTCTTATGAAGCATCAGAAGTTTGAACCAGATCAGACAAAGTATGGCTTAGTAATAACAATCTTGTGTTTTATTACAAAATGCCATATTTCGCCGCCATGCCACCCCTACATAGTGTGACGCTGGGTAGAGCTTTTAATAACTTTAAATCCCAAAGGCCTGATGATAGTACTGACCAAGTTTGAGGCCAATCAGTTTTAATCCCTAGGAGGAGTACGAGGCGTAGAGATGTCTCTCCATGTGGGCATGGATATAACAATCTTGTGTTTTATGGCCAAACGCCATGCCATGCCCACATATTGCGATGACCATTAAAGCTTTTAATAACTTTTGATCCCAAAGGCCTTATGGTGGTACTGGCCAAGTTTGAAGTTGATCGGGTTTAATCTTTAAGAGGAGTTTATTAAAGTATGAGGCGTGTAAATGGCAAAAACAGGCCTAAAATGCAATATTCAATCCAAGATGGCCGACTTCCTGTTGGGTTTGGGGTATGGCTCCAAGAGGCTTTTTGGTGCGTCTCCCCATGATACATCTGTGAACCAAATTTCGTTCATTTACTTGAATGCTCCTCATAGAGTGTCGCTCCATTTTTAACTTTTTAGGAGGCGCTACGATAATATGATAAGGCCCCCAAATAGGCAAATTATTTTTAGAAATAATAATTCCTTCCATTACAATAGGGTCCTCGCATTCGTTGATGCCCGGGCCCTAATAAGGACCACAGGTATTGCAATCTTGAGGCTCATTTCTGTGTCCTTATCCCCTGAAAGGACATTTTTAGATTTGAATGAGCTCAAAAGTTTCTGAAACTGCTTTGATCACAAAGAGGAGACAATTTATTAAATATATCATATGTAAGTCACTTACGTCAGTGTTATGGAAAAAACAACTGTCTGATTACCCCACTATTTTTAACATTATGCTGTCATAAGCATGCACCTAGGTGTATATAGTGTTATTCTTCTATTTGAATTAAGAATGATAATTTAAGTACAAATACAGCACTGTTTAATTGCATATAATATAAATCAGATTATCAAGAAACATACTCCAGGAACCAGTAAATAAATCAACTGCTCTGGTTTAAGGAATCAAAAATAGACAGTTAAAATGTCCCTGTTTCGGTTTCTGTATGATACTAAACAACACAAAATCACTGTAGAAACGACTTATATAAGTGAGTTAATTCTGTAAAGGTTTGTCAGTGTCATAAAAAACAATGGCATTGTCATTACAAAATCTACGTATGACTCTCACATGAACGGTTGTATTGTTAGAGACCTTTAAACTAACTTTAGAAGTTAAATGTGTGATAATGTTCGTCTCCATTGTAGCATTTCATTGCAGGGAAATTTGATCTGCTGTGACCTCTTGGATAATTAGGGCCTCATGAAACTTTACAACCACAAACAACATACCTAGAGCACAAGTGCTTGTCAAATAATCACAAAAACACAGAAATCTCCAAAATATCGAATGATTTTAAAACCAAATCACAGAATGTATTTTTTTTATTGTGTTTCCAACCCCACATTTTCTATAAAAGGGGAATAATAACATAGCCTTCATACATAATCCATATACATTTTGACAATATCTTTATCAAATATATTCTTTGATGTTGTATATTGATATTCAGATTGAGCAAATAGCAGTGTCTTCATTTTATATGACTTATTTAAATCTTATCAACACAGCTTTGCTTTTCATTAACACACATTACATACAAATCCGTACATTTATTTGAAACCAAGCAACACTAGACAGATACATTTGAAGTTGCATATTTAAGACCTTCAACATCAAATGCTTGGGAAAAACTGAACTACATTTCAGCAAAGACAAAACTTTTACATATGATGCGGATTTTTGACATATTAAGACCATACAGTAAAGGGTTCAAAACTGGCTGGCATGTCAGCCAATACAGTGATAAAAAAATTCTCAAAATATTGGGTAGTTTGTTCATATTGAACCTGCTCTGTAATATTTCAAAACAAGCTCCAACAGAGAAGTTGAGCAGAGAAGCGAGGTGAGGTGTGCAGGTACTGACAGCTTTCTTTCTTGTCTGCTCAGAACCACTAAAACATATTTTTAGAATCCTGATGTAGGTGTAAATGATGAGAATTAGAGGACAAAAGATTGAAAGCGAAATAACAAAGAGTCCATAGATGTTATTGATCGTTGTATCATTGCAGGCCAGTCTGACAATGGAGTAGTTGTCACAGTATACTTTCTCAATAACTGTCCCACAGATGTGTAAGGAGCTACTCAAGGATGCCATCACAAGACTCAGTACTAAAGGATACAACCATGTTACAGCAATAAGTATGGAAATTTTGTTAAATGACATACGTGTTTTATATTGTAGAGGGCAACAGATAGCAAGATATCTGTCATAAGACATCATGGCTAAGTTTAAATATTCCACACCTCCATAAGTATACAAACAGAAATTCTGCAGCAAACAAAAAGAAGCAGAAACAGTGTGAATGTCAGAGAGGATATGAACCAGAAGGAAAGGAAACAACGCTGTACTACCAAACAGTTCATTTACAAACAGGCTGCATAGAAAAATGTACATCGGTTCATGTAAGCTTCTGTTCAGACAGATAACCAGAACCAGCAAAAGACTGGAACAAACAATTAACATATATAAAAACATAATAACCATAAAAAATAAGTATTTTAAAACCCCAGTGTCAAAGTAGGCACCTAATGTGAAATAAGAAAACTGTGTAGAGTTTATCATCTCCTTTTGCTGTCATAAAGCAGTCTGAATACTGTTCACAGGACAAACTGATTCCACTTTGTGTTACATTTTATTTTCATATACTGCTTGTTTAGGAATATGTGCAATTAAAGTATAAAACACATTAATAGTATTCAGTCTACAAACCATTAAGGCATTTAGTATCGACAAAACAATAAAAACACTTTCCCAAACTTACCATTTTCAAAATTAAAGTCTATATAACATGTAGGTAGGACAATGCAAGAACAAGTTTGAGACATTGTTTGAATCATAGCATATATCAGACTTATCATATACCTAATGAAGCTGAAACTCGGCTTCTGCTCCTTTTAACCTTTTCAAGTCAGAGGACGCCCATAGTGCCCTAATGATGTTAGAAAAGTTCTGACTGAATATTCCCATTATATCTGTACAAATACAAGCAAAATGTTTATGGAACTACTACTTATTGCTTTTAAGAAAAACGTATGGTACAAAATAGTGTGTGGTCAAATTATGGATTTGGGGATTTACTTGCCCCATTATAGGAAAGGATACCAGACAAGGGACTTCAAAGTTGTGCTCGGGGACTAAAACGCTAGCATAGGCAATGATGGAGGGTCCTGGAGGTGGTTGGGGGCAAACGGCCTGTCTGGTTGAAGTTTTATATACCAGAAAAAACAGAGGTTATAGATCAATGATCCACTTTCCACGTCATCAAATCATCAGATCTGTGGCTGTATCTCTTGGTCACCTGATAGGCCTGGTAAAACAGAATGTCAAGTGAGGGTGAACTGGGAACATCTAGCTGAGGTTCCTGTCCGCAAGGGCCTTCACTCTCACCTCCAAAAGATTTTTTTGTGTATTCAAGAGAGGTTTGGAACATGGAATCTTAGCCTAAGCCTTCTTTGTAGAGGCGGCTGCTCGAAGTTATAGTGAAAAGGTCAGTAACCTCAGAACACGCTAATAGGAGGCTGCTGAGCTGATAAAAAGGAAGGGCTTTTTCCGTTGTGCTGGCCCAGTAGTCTTGTGAAAAAGCAGACAGGTACAGGTTAGAGATTTCTTCCTGGCAGCGTAAAAAATTAAAAGCAAACTACCACTAGGTAGGTTTCTAGCGTGTAGCAGGTATGTCAGGATTAGAGCAAGTACCTCAAAATCTGAGGCCATGTTCCTCTGCCAGAAAACAGTTTGGAGTGAGGACAGTATTGCAGGATTTGGTGTCAGCAGTGATGTAGGTCTTTGTTAATTATTCAAAGACATGATGAGCCAACCACAGATATGTGGCTGGGGAGGGTTGCGGAAAAGACTGGTTAAGGCAGGGTCTTGTGCTCTCACCCCTAACTGAATCTTTCTTGGAGATGGGGTCGGAAAGTCAATGGTGCCTTTTTAGCAGAAACCTGAACACCTACTCTTGTCCACCAGCTGTTGTTTGTCCTGATGCTGGAAATGGCTGTCTAGCTGAAGGAAAAGACTTTTCATGCAAGGCGACATGAAAGGAGACAGGTAATGGAAGGGCAGCGCGTTTGTCAAAGCAAAAACAAGGGGAGGAGACCCGAACAGTGAAGAAAAGTGGAAATGCCTTAAAGCTGCATTCTTTTTAGTGGTCTGCATGGGGCGATACCACTGGTTGCAAAAATAAGTCTTTTTGTATACAAGTAAACCCTATCTCACTTGAGTTATGATCTCATTAAACATACAATTTAGGGCAGGGTCACCTTATGATTGACAGGTCACTACGACAATGCACAACCAGTCTTTAGCTTTTAATGCTGTCGGACATTAATCATAATCCAGAGTTTATCTGACTAATGAGGTCAGCATGCTGCTGTGGGTGTCCCCGGACAACGGGTTAAAAGGAGAGTCAGCTTCGCAGTTGGGAGTGAGTCAGTATGTGTACATCAGGTGAGCACATTGTTGTTAGATTCAGCCAATGTTTCAGCCAACCTTTGATACATTAAATTCACTGAAGGTAATACAAGTGTAATATTTTATGTGCGGTATTTATGACATTTGTTGTTTTTTCAAATGAGTCTGATCGGTGTTTATACCCTGATATACTGTTTTACAGATACTGTATTTCTGAATCTGAAGTTAAACTTGTTAAACTTTCACAAAGCTTTGAGAAAATGCTGCATATTTTTTGCAATATGTTCATCCACTGAACTGTATGAACTGCTTTAGAACCAAAAGGAAGATCATGAAAAACTCCACACAGTTTTCATATTTTATCCTTGGTGCCTACCCCTACTCTGACATTGGGCTTTTAAAATACTTATATATCCTCATTATTCTGGCTTTTTATATTTCAATTATTTGTGCCAATGTTTTGCTTATTGTGGTTATCTGTCTGAACAGAAGCTTACATGAACCGATGTACCTTTTTCTGTGCAGCCTGTTTGTAAATGAGCTGTATGGTAGTACAGGCTTGTTTCCATTGCTTCTGATTCAGATCCTCTCTGATATTCACACTATTTCTGCTCCTTTTTGTTTGCTGCAGATTTTCTGTTTGTACTCTTATGGAGGTATAGAATTTTTGACCCTTGCCATCATGGGTTATGACAGATTTCTCGCTATCTGTTATCCTCTACAATATAACACACGGATGACATTGAATAAGATTGCCGTGCTTACTGCTCTAATATGGTTCTACCCTTTATGTATCAACACTTTCATAGTGTATGGTCTGACTCTCCCTTTACAGCTGTGTGGGAACATCATTGATAAAGTTTACTGTGACAACTATTATGTTGTCAAACTGGCATGTTCTGACACAACAGTCAATAACTTATTTGGACTTACCCACATGTTTACAGTAATATTTGGTCTTATCATTTTAATTCTTTACTCTTACATGAGAATTTTGAAAGTGTGTTTTTATGGTTCCAAACAGACGAGACAGAAAGCTCTCAGTACCTGCACACCTCACCTCGCTTCTCTCCTCAACTTTTCTTTTGGGTGTTTCTTCGAAATAGTGCAGGGCAGGTTTAACTTGAAGTATTTACCCAACATGTTGCGCATTTTTTTGTCATTGTATTGGCTTACATGCCAGCCACTAATCAACCCTTTACTGTATGGACTTAAAATGTCCAAAATACGCATTGTATGTAGAAATCTGCTCTTCAGCAGGAAAATGTAACTACAAATATTATCTGACATTATCAAATTTGCTCATCTTAAATAAAAAGAATCAAGTATGTGTTGTCAACTGTAACTACAATGTGGCAAACTAACTGCAAAATGCATTTTTTGATACAATAAAAAGATTGATTTGAATCATTCCCCAATAGGTTTTCATTAAATCACAAAAAAAGCATTCTACTTTTAAATGTTTGGCTGTTAGATATTTTTTGATTTTTTTTTATTGTTTACTGTTAGTTTTAAGATTTGGCACAGTTTAAGGTAGCAGTTTATACTTCTGTTTTAAAGCCACACCAACCACCAGATGACTTTCCTTGCTTTCCTCATTAGCTGAATGCCTCACTCTGACTGTTTGGACTTGCTTCCCATGTTGATGAACTTTTGTATCTTTTCTTTTGGTCAATAAATTATGTTACTGTCCATTTACCTCAACTGAAATCCAGCAGCTGCCACATAGTGAAACCTTCCCTATTTGAAGAATTCCAACTGATATATGTGGCGGAAAGTTCCAAAAGTATGTTTGAGACGACACTTTTTTTGGTGACTATTCTGTTTGCATTTTGTCTTTGTGAAAGTTCATTCTCAGAGTTTACAATTTCTTAAAGTCTCCAAATTGACTCCCCTTGAACCCAGAGAGAGAGAGATTCAATATGTTGGAACACACAATGTTAACCACTTATTGTGAATAATCAGATGTGTGAAGTTGTTCTTTCCCAACCGAAATGTGACCGTAGTTAAATTAAGTAAATCGTATTTATATTTTCCACAAACACAAATCACGAATTTCCTCAATGGGCTTTACAGTCTGCACAGCATGCGTTACCCTCTGTCCTCTCCCAAAAAGCCCTTAAACTGAGGAAGGCTCCCTCTTACAGGAAAAATAAGTTGTATATAACACAACCAACATTACAAAATGATGGTATAAACAATCGATATGACACATTCATAGATCAAATCACAAAGAACAGTGTCAGTCAAGTTGTCACGCCGGGGTATTGACAGGAGAACCCAAATGCACTACCCAGAGACAGAATGAGAATTAACAGAAAAGTCTTTGATAACCAGGAATATTCCGATGGGCTGTAACAATAGTCTGGGGTCCTTGGGTGAATGCCAGGAAAACGGATCAAGCTGGGTAGTATCAGGCAGGCAGTCAGGAAAACGCTGGTAAATAACTCATGTGGCAGGGTGCAACAGAGGGGGATGAATAATAACCAAAATAATCTAACTGTCTGCGACAACGCCACCTGGGGAATTTCACCCCAGGAAATATATAGAAAACTTAATCAAACAAAGGCACCACAGGTTCAATAACTGAATTAAGACAGAGACGTAGTTCCAAAAGAAAATGTACTTACTGTATTTATTGAAAACTGAAACTGGTAGTATCTGTAAAGAGAGGGGTTTTAGTTATTGTTTTAGTGAGGCAAAGCAATCAATTTAGGAAGAGGTAAAATATTTTTACTACAATATAATTCAGGTTACTCTAAAACACATAATGGAATTTTAATAGAAAGTAACAAAATGGGAGGGGGAAGTGAGTGGTGCCAGCAGAGGGAAAGCAGCCTAGCATCGATGGGTGCGTTCCAGGAGTGCAATCTACTCACCACTCGTGAAATCACAGCAAACACGGCAAAGAGGTGCAAACTATTGTGTCCCAGTGCGCTGACCACTACAAACAGTGAAGGGAATCACCTAGAGTGCTTAGCCTCCACCAACGGCTGGCAACCACTTCACTAAAGGGGGGAAATAACAAAAGGCTTAAACAGGAAAAAGCTAAAATACCAGTTGGTTCAATTTAAAAGTAGCAGACAATCACTTAATTAATTGTACTTAAATTAACAAAGCAACCAAAACAATAGTGATGTGTCCTTCTGTGCCAAGGCTTCGAAGCGTGTGGCGAGTAATCCAGCAAGATTCTTGCGAAGCGCGTATCGAGGCTTGTGTTGATGACGTATGCGGTTACGTTCGAAGCCTCGCGAACCGGCCGTACCACGTGACTGATTCAGGAACTGGTTCGCGCGTATTGGCGTGTGATTCGAAATATAAGGGGCAATGAAACGCGATTGGAGGTCCCCCGTCAATTCACGCTTTGTGGACTTGATCCTTTCCTGCGCATTTGTTGATACCTGTTCGAGCTGATTCTTTTGTTACGATGGAATCAAAGAAAGAAACTGCCTGAAGTCAATAACTGTAGAAATGTTATTTTTTGAATAGAAATGAATAAAATCAAGTAACACAAGCACATCCAACTTCCCCTTCTGTCTCTGCCATGAATGACTCAGAAAAACAGCCACTCTATTAATAA
>CAFUXE010000201.1:137630-149922 GCA_903364295.1 Serranus cabrilla
GCTTCAATGCTTCACGAGGCTTCATCTCGCCATCACTACAAAACAATACAAAGGAAAAGAAGCAAAACAGCAGCCGATATCAGGCCTGAAATACAGAAATAACGGGGTGACAGCTACCAGGACTTCAAGTCACAGGGAACCAGGCACTGTAGTACAGGAATTACAATTGTGCAAATATCTCAACATCTCAGGCATTGAATTCACTAGTTTTGAAGATCAACCTAGTAGTACTCACGAGGCAGACATGCACCAACAGCAGACAGACACAAAAGGGCAGCCACGTCGCCACAGGTGCCTTATATATAGTGCAGCTGATTAAGGGGCGGGAACCAGGGGAGGAGTTGACCTTTTTCAGGATCCATCTGGATGCTTCCCTCAGGAATGATGAAGCCCAGGAACGAGACCGAGGTCTGGTGGAACTAGCACCTTTCTGCTTACACATAGAGCTGGTTCTGGAGGAGGCGATGGAGCACCTGCCGGACATGCTGAACATGGGAGAACTCATTGGGGGAGAAAATGAGAATGTCATCCAGATAGACAAACACAAATTCATTTAGCATGTCCCACAAAACATCATTGACCAAGGCCTGGAACATGGCCAGGGCATTGGTCAGACCAAAGGGCATCACCAAGTACTTGCAGTGACCACGAGGAGTATTAAAGGCAGTCTTCCATTCGTCTCCCTCCCTAATCCTCACCAGGTGATAGACATTACGCGGATCCAGCTTCGTGGAAATCTTAGCACCATGAACGAGTTCAAAGGCCGAGGACATAAGAGAAAGGGGGTACCTGTTGCGGATGGTGATGTCATTGACCCCCCGGTAGTCAATGCAGGGACGGAGGGACTTGTGCTTCTTCTCTACGAAGAAGAACCCAGCACCAGTGGGCGAAGAGGAGCGACGGATGAGGATGAGTCCGTCACTTTTTCTTCTGTGTTATCAAAATTAACAATACAGTGATCTCCTGGAGAGTTGCCATCTTTGTTATTTACATCCTGCAAATCTGGTAATTCTCTACGGTCTGACTTCTCTGGTGCTCGCTCTGGTTAAATTTCTCCAGTAACAGGTGTTATGCACAGTCAAGTATGTGAACAATGTGGAAAATAGTCAAATTAAGCATCCTTTTAAATAATTGTCTATTATGTATTTGGTTGTATTGTTGTAAAAGTTGTATAGTTGTATAGTTTTTATGTTTTTATGCCCTTTTTGTCATAAGAACCCTGCTTTTCTTAAGGGAAAAAAGAATGACCAATGTGATAATAATGACGTCAGTCTGCTGCTGTGAAAAGAATAAAAGGAGCATTAGCAGAGTTCAAGCTCAGTCAGGGAGGGAGTGAGTTGGAAGGTTTGTATCATACAGGTTTTATATTGGGGAATGGTAGGTTTAGGTCATTATCTCATTGGTTTTCAGTATGAAGTCTGACTAAATTTTTTGGCATTATATAAGTTAAAAGTGTAAACTACATCTTTGCAAAACTATAACTAAATGTGACATAACAATGTACATTATGTTATGATTTATTAATGAACCAAATGATGATCAACTCTACACAGGTTTCATATTTTGAACTTATTGCCTACTTTGACACCGGGATTCTAAAATATTTATTATTCATTGTTGTCATGGCTTTATATATCTTGATTATTTGTTCTAATCTTTTGCTGGTTCTGGTTATCTGTCTGAACAGAAGCTTACATGAACCTATGTACCTTTTTCTGTGCAGCCTGTTTGTAAATGAACTGTTTGGCAGTACAGGCTTGTTTCCATTGCTTCTGGTTCAGATCCTCTCTGACATTCACACTGTTTCTGTTCCTTTTTGTTTCCTGCAGATTTTTTGTGTGCATTACTATGGAAGTGTAGAGCTGTTTACCTTTGGAGTGATGTCTTATGATAGATATCTTGCTATTTGTTATCCTCTACATTATAGTAGAAAAATGACGCTCAGCAGGGTTACAATCCTTACTGCATTTGTGTGGTTATACAGTATACTTGCAACTGTTGCCATGATGTCTCTGAGTGTCCCTTTGCAGCTGTGTGGTAACATTATTCAGAAAGTGTACTGTGACAACTACTCCATTGTTAAATTGGCATGTTTTGACACTACCATCAATAACACTTATGGGCTTTCTTACATGTTTACTGTGATAGTTGCTCTAATAATTCTCATAATTTACACATACATCAGGATCCTTAAAGTGTGTTTTTCTGGTTCCAAACAGACGAGACAGAAAGCTCTCAGTACCTGCACACCTCACCTCGCTTCCCTGCTTAACTTTTCTGTTGGGGCTTTCTTTGAAATAGTGCAGGGCAGGTTTAATATGAACAGTGTACCCATTGTGTTGCGCATTATTTTGTCATTGTATTGGCTGACATGCCAGCCGCTTTTGAACCCTTTACTGTATGGACTGAAAATGTCCAAAATACGCATTGTATGTAGAAATCTGCTCTCCGGTGGGAAAATTTAACTGCAAATATTATCTGACAATTACCAAATTTGCTCATCTAAAAAAAGAAAAATTAAGTATGTGTTGTCAACTGTAACTATACAATGTGACAAACTGTAACTGCAAAATTTGATACAACACAAATAAAAAGGTTGATTTGAATCATTCCCCAGTAGGTTTTCATTAAATCACAAAAAGAGCATTCTACTTTTAAATTTTTGGTTGTCAGATCTTTTTAGACTTTTTTATTGCTTACTGTTAGTTTTACTATGAAGCACTTTTCAGTTCTATATGAGAAAAACACATATATTCTTAGTCATTTGAATCTGAAAATGAATACTTCTGTTTTAAAGCCACACCAACCACCAGATGACTTTCCTTGCTTTCCTCATCAGCTGAATGCCTCACTCCGACTGTTTGGACTTGCTTCCCATGTTGCTTTTCTTTTGGTTAATAAATTATGTTACTGTCCATTTAACTCAACTGAAATCCAGCAGCTGCCACATAGTGAAACCTTCCCTATTTGAAGAATTCCAACTGGTATATGTAGCGTAAAGTTCCAAAAGTATGTTTGAGACGACACTTTTCTTTTGGTAACTATTCTGTTTGCATTTTATTTTTGTGAAAGTTCATTCTCAGAATTTACAATTTCTTAAAGTCTTCAAATTGACTCCCCTTGAACCCAGAGAAAGAGATTAAATATGTTGGAACACACAATGTGAACCACTTATTGTGAATAATCAGATGTGTGAAGTTGTTCTTTCCCAACCGAAATGTGACCATAGTTAAATTAAGTAAATCGTATTTATATATTCCACAAACACAAATTTCCTCAATGGCCTTTACAGTCTGCACAGCATGCGTTACCCTCTGTCCTCTCACCTTAACTTCTGACAAGGAAAACTCTCCCAAAAAGCCCTTAAACTGAGGAAGGCTCCCTCTTACAGGAAAAATAAGTTGTATATAACACAACCAACATTACAAAATGATGGTATAAACAATCCATACGACACATTCATAGATCTAATCACAAAGAACAGTATCATGCAAGAAGCAAATAAAGCAGTTAATGTTTTTGGCTGTTAGATGCATTACAGAAAGACTACTGGATCAGTTTTCATGAAATATGGTAGAAGGGTGGAACATGGGCCAAGGAAGAATACATTCAATGCATGAGTGGATCTTAATCATAATTGTGGTAGACACACAAATTATTTTTCACCTTTATTAAAGTCGCAAGATAGTGTGTTGAAGACTGCATTGGTTTTGGAATTTCCTTGGAAAATACAAATCTGTTGGTTCTGGTTTTTATCCAGAGCTGTTTAGAAGGATGGAAACAAAAAGTGAACTTCAGTGTTTCTCCTGTAGTGGTACATCAGGACATGTATTTTTACTGGCAAAAAAAAACATATTCATTATATTCAAAATGTACGATGTGTCTGCAAGATACACAAGTGTTAGAGGCGGCGTTGGATGAGCACTCGTCATTGTGATGACACTTGTTACCTTCAGGACCCAAAACAGACCCTCTCAGAAAAGTGTAAAAAAAAATGTCATATACATTTATTTTACTGCCAATGCATCAAATCCTGTCAGCAGCTTCAGACCTAATTATAGATATAACATTTTGCAAATAGTTTTATGTTTTTATGCCCTTTTTGTCATAAGAACCCTGCTTTTCTTAAGGGAAAAAAGAATGACCAATGGGATAATAGGGTTAATAATGACGTCAGTCTGCTGCTGTGAAAAGAACAAAAGGAGCATTAGCAGAGTTCAAGCTCAGTCAGGGAGGGAGTGAGTTGGAAGGTTTGTATCATACAGGTTTTATATTGGGGAATGGTAGGTTTAGGTCATTATCTCATTGGTTTTCAGTATAAGGACTGAATACATTTTTGTCATTATATAAGTTAAAAGTGGAAACTACATCTTTGCAAACCTATAACTAAATGTGACACAACAATGTACATTATGTTTTGATTTATTAATGAACCAAATGATGATCAACTCTACACAGGTTTCATATTTTGAACTTATTGCCTACTTTGACACCGGGATTCTTGAATATTTATTATTCATTGTTGTCATGGCTTTATATATCTTGATTATTTGTTCTAATCTTTTGCTGATTCTGGTTATCTGTCTGAACAGAAGCTTACATGAACCAATGTACCTTTTTCTGTGCAGCCTGTTTGTAAATGAACTGTTTGGCAGTACAGGCTTGTTTCCATTGCTTCTGGTTCAGATCCTCTCTGACATTCACACTGTTTCTGCTCCTTTTTGTTTCCTGCAGATTTTTTGTGTGCATTACTATGGAAGTGTTGAAATGTTTACCTTTGGAGTGATGTCTTATGATAGATATCTTGCTATCTGTTATCCTCTACATTATAGTAGAAAAATGACGCTCAGTAGGGTTACAATCCTTACTGCATTTGTGTGGTTATACAGTATACTTGCAACTGTTGCCATGATGTCTCTGAGTGTCCCTTTGCAGCTGTGTGGTAACATTATTCAGAAAGTGTACTGTGACAACTACTCCATTGTTAAATTGGCATGTTTTGACACTACCATCAATAACACTTATGGGCTTTCTTACATGTTTACTGTGATAGTTGCTCTAATATTTCTCATAATTTACACATACATCAGGATCCTTAAAGTGTGTTTTTCTGGTTCCAAACAGACGAGACAGAAAGCTCTCAGTACCTGCACACCTCACATCACTTCTCTCCTCAACTTTTCTGTTGGGGCTTTCTTTGAAATAGTGCAGGGCAGGTTTAATATGAACAGTGTACCCAATGTGTTGCGCATTATTTTGTCATTGTATTGGCTGTCATTCCAGCCGCTTTTGAACCCTTTACTGTATGGTCTAAATACGTCAAAAATACGCATCATATGCAAAAGTTTTGTTTTTGGTAAAAGGATGTAGAATACTTACTCTGTGTAATCTGTCATCCAAATTTTTTTTTAATTTGGAACAACAACAGAACAAACAAGCCCTAGTAAAAATAACTGTGTGATGTATTAAATCTGTCTCTATTGATGTCAAATTAAACATGTAAATAAAGCTGGTTTGCATATTTTACTGAACAGTTGTTAGTGACTAAGCATACGTCCCCTGTCTACAGTCTGTTTAGTATAGTCTAAATGACGGAAGCTGCCAAAATCATAATAAAATAAATGTTTGGATATCAATTAATTAATATTCCATTAAATGCACCAAAAGATATAAACAATATTAAAAATAAATGTGGGAATTGCAGAGTGACATATATAGATAATCAGTAAGATTAATGCATTTTTTAAAAAATATTATCACATACTTTTAAATCAATAACACGTAATAAAAAGATACAGTGAGACTGTAAGCAATATTTTGAGCTAAGAAAATAAAACGTATAAAATCATTTTTCCCATTATAACAACTTGTTCAAGTTTTTTACCCCAACGTTATTGCCGCACTGTGATTTAAGATGCAACAGTTCTGAAAATCTTTTACAGTACAGCACTTGGCATCATACTATTATTGTTTTCTCAACCCCATAAAATGAAATTATGAAGTTTAAGGGAAAATAATCATATTTTTATTATTATTATTTACAGGTTATGTCCATATAATTGAGACCCCTTAATGTTTGTTCTGCAAATTAAGTAAAATTTTCTTGACTACTGCTATTTCTAATTTACTTGGTGATTAAGCCTAGCCTTATGAAACTGTGCTATCAATAGCAGTTATGCTTGTATCCACATAATTATCAGTTTCTTCCCATGTCATTCTTTTTCCATGTTACTAAGCAAAAATTATAATTTATTTTTGTTGACTTCCATAGGGTAACAGAATAGATAATTATCCTATATGACAAAATAGTTTTTTGCAATCTTGAACGTAAACTACATAGTATGTAAAATAATATTAAATAAAAACATTTGCATAAAATCAACATTATATATGTTTTGTATACATTTATAAACATAAATATCAACTGGAAATGTAATATTTAAATATATCATTGGCAACACTAATGCCTGTGGCAGATATTTTAGGTTTATTTGATTTTCAAACTGTTTTTTGCATTTCACCATGAGGTGTGGAAAGTTATCTGGTATGATGTTTTATGACATGTCTAACAAAGTTTTTCAGTGAAACCCTCTCACATTTTGCTCAAATGCAACCTCAGTGTCTCAACAGTCTGATGTCTTCCGTGTCCTATTTTGCGCTTCATAAACCTTGGACGTCTTTTAGTACGACTGAACACGATGCTTTTAAGACCAAAAGGTTCCAGCTAACTATGATGAAGTAAAAACACACTTCAAGGTTCAACGATGAAAGCATACCATGCACTGTGGTGGCTACCTGTCAATCATACTGTAGCATCACCCTACATCCTCCCATGCTCTATGGTCTATTTGACTCTAAACAGGACCACAATTCACTAAATCAGCATATTCCTGTTTTGAAGTAGGTTTGAATTTAACAATTGAGAACTCATTATAAGAATGTTTACTGAGGTCATAAATGATTTTCTCATAGACTTCTATACAATCAAACTTCTTTCTGCAACCAGTGGAGTCACCCCCTGCTGGGCATTAGACAGAATGCGAGTTCAAGGCTGCTGTGGACACCCAGAGCAGTGACCCAAAGTCAGACAATAACACAAACCCACAGACTCCTGTGTTCGGTGCAGTTACATCCACACTTAGCACAGTTAATGTTGACTCAGCTGATACTAGCATTTGCCTTATTCACAAACTAAGTCAACAGCTCACAGTGGCAACCGCTCTTGTTTACAATTGAATAACCCTGAAAAGAATGCAGCTGCAGTCTGCCTTTAGGAATTAGAATCTCTCTCGGACTGCATTGGAAAAGTTGCAGTAAATTGTAAGAACATTAAAAGACATGGCGTTGTCTTCTCTAAAGCCCAGAGGAAACTGCCCCAAATGGATCCCAGGACTGTATAAAAAACAGTTGCACATAACGGATGCAGGCTGGCACTCAGTTATCATATCGAACCAAACATCATCTTCTCTTTTCTGAGCTGTGAGGATCAGAGCTGGTCGGGAACAGGTGAATGAAAGGTTTCTGCTTTTTCTGTGTTTTTTTTAAAGGTTCATTATGAACAGCTCTGTGTTTACAGCCCCCATCACCTTTACAATCTACAGCTCCCTCAGGCTGTATAACTCTACTCTTGTCATTTGCTTTTTTGTCCTTTACATCTCAGGTTTGAGCATTAACCTTTTCCTCATTATGGTTATTTGTATCGAGTCTCGCCTTCACAGGCCAATGTACATTCTGTTGGTCCACCTGGCCCTGAGCGGAGTGATGGGAAGTTCATGCGTGTGTCCCACCATTATCAAACATCTCATGACCAACAGGAAGGAGACTTCACTTGCAGAATGTTTAACTCAAGTGTTTTTCTGCAATGTGTACAGCGGCTGTATATTTTGTGTTTTAGCACTGATGGCCTATGATCGTTACATTTCCATCTGTAAACCTCTGCAGTACCATTCCATCATGACGCCGACTAAAGTCAAACTGATGCTGATGGCAGTTTATTTCAGCCTCAGCTCTTCCTCTGCCACACAGGTTTATCTGACCTCCAGCCTCAGACTGTGCAGACACTCAGTGGATAAACTGTTATGTGACAGTTTGACGATTGCAAATCTTGCGTGTCAACAGACGCCTCTGATCAGTGTGTACGGTCTGTGCTGCGCCGTCTGTTTCATCATTTTCCCCTGTGCTCTAGTCATTCTCTCTTATGTTCATATTTTCATTGTGACCCTGAAAACCTCAAAGGAGTCTCAGAGGAAAGCGCTGCAGACGTGCACCCCTCACTTAGTGACCTTTATTAATTTCTCCGTAGCGTCTTTTTTTGGTGTCATTTATAATCGTCTCAGTAACAAAGTCCCTGACACTATGAATGTTTTCACATGTATTAATTTTTTTGTCATCCCGCCTCTGCTGCATCCCATCATTTATGGTATTAAAATGCAAGAGATTCGGCAAAGTATAAAGAAAATTATGAAAGCAAAAACGACACATTTGTGAGTCTAGATATGTTCTTGTCACATCTTTGGGTTTCACAGTTCTCCCTTCCTCTGGAGCTCATTGCCTACAAATATATTGACTGATGATTATTATGATCAATAAAGCTGATAAATTGAAGCTCGCCACCATCTAACCCACTGAATATTTGAGAGTTACAAGTCAGGTTGCTATGGTGGATAGAACTGTCACAGAAAAAACTGAAGTTAAAAGGGGGAATGTTGAGTTATTGTTGCTGTTTTAACCCAGGAATGATGAAAAAACATTAAGGCAAAACAGATCCACAAAGAATTGAGAATGAAACTCGAAAATATTCCACATTCAAATGATCATAAAATATCAACAAATTAGATAAAAGCTTAATTAAACATCCAAATGTTCATCGTAGTTTGAGCATTTCATCTTCAAATGTTTTTATTTATTTAAATTGTATTTATTTTATTAGATTATTAACCACAAAATGGAAGTTGAAATGTGTTAATTAATATAACTAGTGCAGTGGCTAAACCTCAGCTAAACCACTTCACATGTATCCTTAGGCCTTAAACAATACAGGTGTATTTAATGATAAATAAACATGAATTTAAATGTAACAATAAAAACTTCTATTTGACTCTGACTCTGTGTGTGTGTGTGTTTGTGTGTGTGTGTGTGTGTTGAAAGAAAAAGCTAAACTTACAACATGTAGCCATAAAACTATTCAAACGAAATCAACCTACACTAATACTCACCAGACCTTGAACTAAACATTGCTGTTACAATAAATATGTGCGTATAATACTATCGTAGAAATGTATTTTAAATGATATAATACAATCATGAATTGATGAGTAACTGAAACCAGTTGCTGCAGGAGGAAGGGACTTTTTTTTTTTACAGTGTACTTTCTAAACAGAACAAGAAAACTGCATGGCAGAAAGGAAGTTTTTTGTTTTTATTTTCTCTTTTGGAACAGGTCAGGTTTTATGAGTTTCTACTCCGGAGGGCAGTCTGTACAGCAGTGACCCTCCTGGTTCTACACCCTTTCTGGCCCAGTCTGAGGTCAGGTCAAACTGTACTAAACAGGAGCACAAAGACGGCTTTGTTTCCATGGTGACAGAAAAGTGTCCTCACATGATGCAAAGTTTGCTAATTGGCCTGTTAATGAAGCTGCACTGCCTCGAGAGTGTCCAAGTGTCCGCAGACGTCTCTGGAGTCTGGTCTGGAAATAAAGAGAAAGGCTCCACGGGGGCTCATTACTGTGAACATGATGTAATCACACATCTGAATCGCGCAACAAACAACAACTTTTAATATTTATTCAAGTCAAATGGTTAACCTCTGTGGCCCGAAGAGTGAACCTTTAACTTGTTGAAGAAATGAGTTATGAGCACACACACACTCTCTCTCTTTTTCTCTCTCGCAAACACACACAACCAAAATGGGATAGCCTAGGCAAGTAATTCTTAAGCATTACTTGTGTTACAAACATTGTATATATACACATTGGATAACAACACATTTTTTTTACATCATTTGTTAATTCAGGTTGAAGATCGTTGCAGCTCAAAAGATGACGCGCAGTGAGAGCGCAGTAGAGACAGAGTTGCAGATATTAGAATTTGCAACTACAATGTTTGAATTGTCATGAACAACCTTTAGTGCAAACTCTGTATAGTTCTTTAAATACAGTTTCTATCCTCCCTGTTCATGTCGGGTTTATCTGTGAGAATGTACAATTCTTTTGTTTTAACTTTATAACTACAATACTGTGTAATTTTTGTGGGGGCTACATAAATAAACACAACACAAATAATCACTGATTGTGTTTAGTCTTATTCACTGTGAATATCTTTTCTTGTAGGCATTTGGTATATCTAACACGTGTTATCACATATGGGTTGTGTAAATTCTGGGGAAAAGATCCAGGGCCTTTCATTAGTCCCAGTCCGTCCCTGTGCATCTATGCTCTCGTTAAACCTACAAGACTCATTTTATCTCATGACACGGTGTGACTTTGATGATTTAAAACTATTTGGAAAAAGTAAAATCAACCAACAAACTGACTGATCCAAGCAGAGTCCAGATAATGGCTTTAGTTCCCAAAGCCAAATGACAGCAGGAGATATGATAAATATGGTTCACGCTTTAACATTTAATTTTCATACAAGCCTTTATTTAGGTGTCTAAAATATGTTTTGCAGCTTGTAGTGAGGCCAGCGTTAATTTTCAGGGAAGCACTTGCAAGCATGCATTTTTTCAAGATTTTTCCCGACACTAGACCTGCAACTGTGGTTTTTGATCTGTGTGACTCTGAATCCTGCAGTATTCTTGAAAGTCTTTTGTTTTTTTCTCTTCTGTTGTTTGATTCCTGTAAAGCCTGACTCTTTCTATTACTTCACCCTTACCCATTACCCTTGTCTCGGCTTTCTTCCTCTCAGCCCTTTTTTGTCTGAAATTATACACAAAGCATTACTTTATTGATCCTATGTTCTTCATTTATGCACACTGAACAGAATAAGAATGGCGAGCCATTACTCCATTCTTATATAATAATAATTGTATTTTTTTTAGCCCTTCACTCAGGATCAGCATCATGCCGAGCCTCATCTCCCTAAAACATAAATAACTCTGTTTTATAGTATATAACACTGCAGTTATAACAATGATAATGATATTATTTAAAAGAGAACTTTACAGTTTTACAAGTTAACTACCGGTAGTTAGGGATCAAATTACACAAATGTCAGCAGCAGGAACCTACCCTTTAAAACCACTGAATCATGTCAAAATAGTCCATAAAATCATTGTTTTGTTGATATGAGTGTATTGTTCAAGATACTATGGAATGCCCCTTTTATTTATGTAGTCAAAACTATTCTATGAAAATAAACCATGATCATAAAGCCTGCCAACATTGTCAACTCTGTTATACTCACAGTTAACATTTCTTTCATTTGAGTCCTTCCTATCACTGGCGTAACGCCCAAATGGAACAGACTTCAGAGTGTGCATGTATATATACACACACACACATTTCTAATGTGACTGCTCTTCGTATTTTGTGTTTATCAATATATTCTTTCTTTCTCCAACTACGTTTCTCCGTTTTTTAAACTGTGCTTACTAATCTGTAGTGTCCTTCAGTATCTTGAAAATCGTTCTAGATAAAATGTATGTACATAAATAATAATAAAAATAATAATGAAATAAAAAATAACGGATATTGGCGCTATTGTCTGTTGTAATTACAGCGCTCCTGTGTCCTTCCTATATTATTATCATACTGAACAAATATTGATTTTACAGGGAAAATATTTACATTTAAATGCATATGTTGCCGCCGGCGTCACGGCTTCTGCAATCGCCATTTTTAAATCTCCCGGTCGACCGGTGTGCGCAAGGCTTTATGGGTAATCCGGGCGCACGAAGGATACACACATGCATCCTTGGAATTTGGGCAAAAGAAGGACTCTAGGTGCATCCCAAGTCTCTTATTTTATCGCTCCTCGCTCCTCGATTGAACCGGAAGTTCTTCAGCGGCGCCTTCTTTACGAGCGTCCCAAAGCTCTTATTTGTGCCCCGAGGATCGAGGAGAGAGGAGAGAGCAGGGACATCGGAGGAGCTATGAGCGAGGATACATGAGAGCATCCTTTGCGGAAGTCATTTTGCCGGTAGACACGCCCCCTTACGGCATATCGGTTATTGATTGGACACTGCAGCTGATCGTACTGATGTTATACATCACAACATCACTGCAGATTCATACCGGAGTGAATCTTTAGATAAAAGATTAAACTCAAGTGTGTCACTTAGGCCTACAAGTTTT
>CAFUXE010000201.1:161039-203520 GCA_903364295.1 Serranus cabrilla
TTTTTTTACCTCCTCCATTGATCAGTACAGTGGGGAAGGCGGATCCTCTGACGTCGCCGTCAAGCTGCTCGGCTGCGTCAGAGTCCAGCTGAGCGAAGGAAGAAGGAAACAACGAATAAAATAGAAAGCGGTTCTGAAAGGCAGGGGAGAGCGGACGGACCGTGTCAGTCAGGCAGACCTGTGTCGTGTGCACCGCGGTGGGACAGACAAACAGCCATGGAGGGCTCCACGGAGGAAGATTACAAAGAGAAATTATTATGGAACGTTAAACGAGAGGTAGGCGCTTGTGTTTGACGGCCCATCGAGCTTCACATTTACATTTGCACTGTCTTATATTGGGTCATTATTCACTTCGAAATCATGACAAGAGGCTCGGAAATGTTGCATCCATATTTAGCTTGTTTTCGCTAGCGTATTCGTGTCTAACATTACGTGTAAGACTGAATTCATTTCAGTTGGATAACGCAAGTTTCCCAAACAGGTGCCGAATAATTGGAGCTAGATAAACTGTACCTGCTGTCAGTTTTTGTCAAATTTCTCCCTCTGAAATGTTTATTTTTTGGCTGCCATAACCCAGTTTATTCAGGTAAAAATAAGTAAAGGAATATGCCTTATTGCATGCACTTAAATCTTATGTGTGGCCCAATAATGAGTGGTGTACCTTTAGTGTAAGGTCTTGTTGCTACAATTCCTTTTTAATATCCCTAAAATGCAATATTAATATCTAAATTGACCATATTTCACCAAATGTATTTTTTTTTAATAATCTCATATACATTTGCCGTGATATTTGCATAATATCTAATCATATTTATAATAAGACTACAATTCTAACAAGCGTATTAATAAGCTAGCCCTGTGGTAGAGGTGTTACAGCAGGGCATCTTTTAAGCACAGGTTGTATTGCTGTCTGTGTCTACCAGCAGCACTAACATCCACAGCTCAAACAGTGCTACAGGCTTTTTGTTCTTGGTGATGAATGTCTCACATCTCTCCAGTGAGGGATAAATCATTACTCCCTTAACCTCTCTACCCACTCCCATTGTATGCTGCATGCTGCCTTCACTGAAAGCAACTAGAAAGATTTTCCTGCACTGAAATGTCAGTGTAAATCAAAGACTGAATGTGACAAGGTGTGGCTCACTGTCTATACCTCAGTCTGAGTGAGTGTGAGCATGTAGTTTCTATCATTATAATGGCCATGAAAGGTCAAGCTAAACATATCACACCCCGAATCTATCTTACAGTCACAGTGAATATCATAATGAGTGTTCTCTATGCTTTGTTAAATAAAAAGTCACATTTACCAAGATTATACCTCAGTAGTTGCATCATTTAAACCACTGAGTTTGGCCGTAAATGGTATAAGATGCATTAATAAAAGCGTGTGGTTTAGTGAACTCACACCACTGCAACTGATTTTAAAACAAGTAAAACGCTTGTCATGTGATGGTAGAAAAAAATTTGAAAAAACACTATAAAGGTGTATGGAAAGGTAATACATTGCCATGTTAGTCACTGCTATGATGAACAGGTGGTTTTTAAAAAGTACACCCGTGACACACCTCTTGTTTGAGTCTGTTTATTGTTTTTTAAGGGCTTAAATACACTACTTTAAAAAAAATTAATACGCGTAGACAGCTGGCTGCATTGCAAATGTAAATGTTCACATATTTGTCTATGTTCTACGTGTATTACAGGAGATTTCTTCTAGAGGGAGCACCACATAAATCATAAGAGCTCAAATAAAACACAGGGGTAGAGTTTCAGAATTTGCATGGTGTAATGTAAACAATCATCACGAAATTCGAGGAGGTTGATACATTGTTTTTTGTTAATGTCTATTCTCCCATCATGGCGGCATAAAGGTGAAAGGTGATTGATAAAATTCTGTCATCAGTTCAGGCTTTTGATGACTGGTGGACAAAACACCACCGGCAACGTCCCAACTGCATTTCTTACATAATTTCCCACTGTGCATGGACGTAGTGGTACATACAACCTAGTGGTGGTATGCATATTGCGTCTCACGGAAACGCAGCGTTAATTTCTGAGGACGTGCGCAACCAATGGTCCTGCAGGATGATGTGTTCACATACATGTAGTTGAAAGAAAGCAAGTATATTTTTAGCTTAAGCCAACGCCATTTGGCTGTGTATGGTGTACGTCTTTCTCTTGGGATTTTAAATAATTTTGCTGTTTTTACATGAATGCATCTGCAGTTTGATCTCTTTATGTTGCTGGAAGATGAGCCAGTTTTTTTTTTTAAAGTTGATCAACCCATAGGACTGTTTATCAGACAAGGTTGTGGTCAACCCCCACTTAAGTCGAGATGGTGGTCTCTGGGTGAAGGCCAAGATACTGAAGAACACTGCAGTGAATATTTTACATTCATCCTGCTGTTGTTTTACTGTTGTTCACAGTGAAAGTCAGCTGTGGTTTAACTTAAATCACTCAGAAAAGGTATTTGGATTTAGGAAAAATTCAAATGTAAGCAAGATCAAGACAAATCAGAGGAAAACATCCATAACATTGAGCCAAGTCAAAGTCTAGTGCTGGACTCTGAGATAAGTCCGAGTCAAAACAGCTTGAGACTGAGACAGGACTTGAGTATCACTGACCTTTCACCTGCTGGGCCAGACCAGGGATTATACTGGAGATATTTCCTGCATGACCACCTGCTCTCATCCTTGACCCTCTGAAGCTCTGAATGCCTCTGGTGCCTGGAAAAAGCAGCAACCCTAACATTTTAGCTTCATTTAACGTACCTAAATTCACATACATGTAGGATATTAATACTCACAATCCTCTGGACTGATGTTATCATGTGACCTCTGTCTTTGGTAGAATAAAATTGATAACATTTTCACCTGACAAAGCAGATTCACAGTGTGTTTAGATCACAGCCGACCTCTGCAATTATTACAAATTATGAGAGGTCTCCAGGTAATACTAGTCCTGGGCTTAAGTAAGATTTTCATACATTTCTGTCATGTTTTGAGACAACAAAAACTGCAGAATACTTTACTGTGAGGATCCGGTTTGAATATCTAGGCTAAATACTTTTCTGTCCTCCAGCCATGCCACATTCACCCACGGGTTTGGGACTTAAATAATTGAATCATCACAACGTCTGTAAGGCTGAAAATAGCTTTTGTTGTCAGGATGTCTGCAGGCGGCGGGATCTGTGTCTCCTAAACTCAGACCATCAGGGAAATAAGGAGGAACATTGCATTCTTGGGTCAATGGGCCATTTGAAGCTGTGTGTTGACGCTCCGAGCTGCATCTTCAAACACGTCTCTGGTCATTTTGACTTTGTGCTCCGGTAGCATAAATTCTTAATGTTTCCTGGTTGTTAACATTTAAAGAAAACTACTTTGTGCTTCAGTTGAATGTGTTATAAGTGCTCCACAGCTTTGTATTTCACTTTATTTTTTCCATTTCATATGTGATACAGTTTTTCCATTTGTGTTTCATAATTTCTCAACTGTTGCTGTTTCAAAACTTTAGATACGTGTTAACATCAGAGTTTGATGTTAGCTGTCTAAGCAGTTATGGGCAGTGTTTATTTTCTGTCTGAAATGGCCTTGGTTGAGCTCAGATTGTGGCTTTTGGGGACACTGAAATATGAATATTCTTGGTGCATCAGATTACCAGAGAACGAATGCAGCTAATTGGTGAGTGATCAATTTGCCTGCACATGAAGAATTGCTGTTGCTGTAGGACAATAATGGATTTGTTGTTTTGCAAATGTAGTATGTTGTCCAAAAATTTACCATTTTGCTGTTAGTAATGAGTTATTGTATTCTCTGTGTGTCCAATCTAAAAAAATCAATGGTGTGACTGGCCATAGTTCATCCACGAGGTGCTAGTAAAAGCCTTCTGGGATTTTAAAGCATGGCAAACTGAGCAGAGGTAAGCTGGTTTGTACAACTACCTCTTGGTTTTAAGCTCCCTGTCTCTTTAAGAGGCACTCAGCTATCTCAGTATTGCTTGGCAACTGAAAGCTTTAGCAGCTCCCTCAGAAGTTAAATTGCATCAGTTGGCGATTAATATCACAGCAGTGAGGCGACCCTGTCAGGTGGCCTCATGTACAGAAACAAAAAGTGCCTTTCTCTACCTGCTGCCATCAGGATCCTTTTGTTTTTGTGTACATAGGCTCTCTATTTTTAGAGATCGGTAGAAGCAAAAGTCCATGCAAGGTTATTGTTAGTATTTATTAATAAGGACAAAAGTACGTCCTCTACAGCAGGAATAGATGTTTTATTAGAAAAGTCTGCAACAGTTAACTCCCTTTCTAATTCTCTGAGAAACCTTAGAATCAGTTTATTTCCCCAATGTGCCAGGAGCACTGACAAATAAACATTAAAAAGCAAAATTAGTGAGCACATTCTCTATCCACTTGAAGAATTGCTTCTTGCAGTTTAAAGATATGAAAGTATTCCTGGGCCTAGAGTCAAGTGTAGTCATACTTTTCTTTGCAAAGTCTATTTAACAATGTGCATACCTATGCCTAGGTAACAAACTTATACACTACAACTGAGTTGTCAGTCATACCCAAGAGGATGCTATGTCTACTTCACAATACCCGGCAATTCTGCATTGTAGAGGAGCTGTCTATAACAGTAGCAAATTTACTGTATTTGCAACATGGATCAAAGTTTATGTTGCACCTGGAAGAAATGGGCTATAAATTGTGAAACATGGGGAAACAGCCACTTTGTGTGTGGAAACGACAACATCAACAAGCATTACTACAAGGATAGTTCTTCTTAATGTCTGGATGATGGGGATGTAACAATACATTCATGGTTCTGTACAATTACCAATAACAGAGTGAGCTTGTATATAAATTATGGCCGAAAAAGATTCCTTAGTTATTTCCCTGACAAAAATCACAACACAAACTATATATATATATGATGTGCTTCCCTCAAATGCTTTATGGGATTGTATTTTTTCTGGCAGACAGGATTGAGGTGGAACCAAATAGTTGACCATGAAGATTTAGCATGGTGTGAAGATAAAGTCAAAGTTGAGTCTACTGCCCTTGATTTGTGTCAAAGCGCTCTGTGCTTTGTGGGAATCATTAATTATTTTCTACCCATATAGGATTTGTTATCATCATCATTATAGCCTTGTTTGTGCTTTGTTGAGTTTTAATAGCATAAAGTGCTAACTACCATTTTACACGGGTGTGAGAAATATAAAAGTAGACTTGATACTCGGTAATTCTGTTGTGGTCCAGTCAACATCAATACTCTGACTTAGGTGTTGCTGCCATGGGCTTCCTTTTTTGTAATACTATTTCCTTTGTTTACTACAGTGAGCTGCCTTGGTTGCCATATTGCAACTCGCTGCTAAACAGCGTTAAGTTGCCTCATCCCTGAAGAAATATCCTATCATTATGCAGCAGAGTGTTGGATAGCTTCTCCCTCAGACTGTCACCTCCTCCAGGACAGAGTCAATTCTTCCTGCCACGATCTGATTTTATAACTTCTGCACCAAGAGCTAGCTCTGTAGACTGCATTGGTATCTTGATATTTTGTACTCTGAGGTTGAATTTTAATTGCCACTCTATTTTCTTGACAGGAAAGGTGATGAATTGATTTGACACAGGATGTGGGCCTTTTAAGGAGAGGGAATGATTGCAGAGTTGGAGCTTTTGTAAATATTAGGAGTTTCATTTTTTGGGGGAAAAGTGCTGCAGGTCATACAAGTGCAAAACACGTAAAGATGGACTGATTCCACTAACTCGTCCTTCAAAGTCTGCTATCACTGCAGCAGCACCGCAACCCTCCTCCTCATCCACCAACCCTACTAGGGCATGAATAATTACCTCATTAATGACTGTGTCTCTGCTGTGGCCTAACAATAGCTTATTAGGATGGCAGCATAATATATCTCTGCTCCTCAGACTAAAAAGAAGAGACGACACAACAAAACACAACCTCCTCCATCCTGTAAAATGCACACCGAAAATAATAATGCTCGTCTTTTAAGGACCATACCAGTGATTTTGTTTGAGATCTGATCGGTGATTGATGGATAGTGACAGTACAGGTTGTTACTGATTGAGTTTCCATGCTTTGTTGCAATTCCTCTACACCTTTTTCACAGATGACATGTTCACAAGTCACAGTGATTGCTGAATTCCAATTAGCTGAAATATCCGGGTCCATTAAACCACCGTTAATTGTTTGTAATAACTTTATTATAAGTAAAAATATCTGTTTCGAATTTTTTACAGCATTCTCTTTGGTACACGGCGTCTGTTGAGGTTATTTAATCTTAGTTTATGTCTGTGGCCATGTTGTTTTTCTGTATGAGAAGAATGGATTGGGAGTTGGGAGGTGTATAAGCTATAGGAAGGAAATATTTTGAATATTTTCTTTCCCACGAAGATTGTGCATCGTATTATTGTCAGGGAAACGGTCCTCCTTTGTGGCCACAGGGAACACATTTGATGTTGTGTTGTTTGCCCCAGTCATGAACATGACATGAAGGGAAAAGCAAATGTGTCCTTATGTAAGTGAAAGCTGGCTAATGAGCTCTTCCCTCTGTTCCTCTCAGAAACCCTTAGCTTCAGGATTCTTAGAAGTGTTTCAAAGTTAGTCAGCTCCACTCTGCCGTTTGACACTTACCAACTCTCTGGAACTAGATACTTGTTGCAGTCAATGAAAGTCCTCTTTTAGTAAAAGTAAATGCAAGTGTTTATGTGTTGTTTTCCACTGCCTTAGTTATCAGTCCTCTGGATCCTTGAATAATCTTACTCTTAAGTAATCTCTTAAATCTAAGTGTCAGCAGCCAAAGAGGCAAATAACAAAGTCTACTGTAGTTCCTTAACCAAGTGCTAAGCATAACAATAATGTTAATGATACAAAACAAAGGCAATACTTTGTGAATCATTGTGAACGACTCGCATATGTTTCATATCAACATTTTGTGATTCTGCACATACAATATTCTTTAGTGTGTTAATATGAAATGTAATCTCAGGGGAATAATGTTTCAAATTGTAAAATTGTTTCAAAATGTATTTGAGAGAGTATATTTAATAATGTAGGAGACAAGAGTGTTTTCTTACCTCTGAGACATTAGAGACAAATAAAACTCCCCTATACCATACAGCCACATTAAGTCATTTGTTTCTACCCACGGGAGCGTTTCCTAAATTAAGTGTTTTCGGTTGTTGATGCGACGCATTCTACAACTGTACAACCCCTGTTCTGCAACCCCTATTCTTATGCTAATGCCCCTTAACCATGCACTGAGGAGCATACCAAACTTTAACCAAATGAAGTGACAGGCAGCACTAATTAAACCTGTTAATTACCAAACACAATCAATTCAATCGCACAGTCTCTCACCCAGGTGAAGGTATCGACCCCTCTGGCTGACCACTGTGTATCACTTTGAAGTGATTCATTGGGCAGAGCTATAGCTGGAAGTATTTATATGGATCTATTTGCACATCTCTGTGGAGGATGTGGCTCTGTATGAGAGCATTAAGACAGAATGAAAAGCTGCAGTTCTCCAGAGACTTCTTTCTGACCTGAGAGTGATCGTTCAGCAGATGTTAAGTATGGGATCGAGATCTATTTATGTATGCACATCTTATAATTGAATCTTTGTAGTATTTGGGGGCTAGGTCTTTTACTTTGCTGATCTTTTGTTCAAATATTAAGCAATTAAGGGTGAAGCTTTTAACATGCAGGTGATATGGTTCAGGTACAATATGTACTGATGGAATTCCAGAGCAGTAGTTCTTAAGAGTAGTTCTTAATACGTCACTCTCAACGATAGGTGCTGTAACCTTCAAATGCCTTGGCATTTCCTTGTTTGAGCTTATCAACCATTTTTTCTTCTTTTTGAACCATGCAAATGCAGTTCTTGGTGTGGCTGTCTGTCTGGTATGTTCAGATAAGAATGGTAAAAAATACAAGTTTGACCAGTTCTGTGGGCTAATGGCACATTAAACAAGGAAATATCATTTCTATTTTTTTTTAGCTTCTTTCTGAAGTAGGATATTGATACATGTTACATTTCACGATGTAATTTGGGTCTGGGAGTGTGAATACTGTTGGATTTTTTGAAGTGGGGATGCATTAGGTATTTACCCACAGTAAATGGATTAGCTGCAGTAGATGATGGTCTGCGGTTTAATTTGGCACTACTTTTTCTCAACTGTAGAAGTTTCATGTTCCTGCTCATAATATACAGTATGCTTTATGCGTTGCCTCGGATCAGCTGAGTTCTGCAGTTGGAAGAAAGTTCATTTGATTCATGCGTGTTGCTGCAAACTGGGAACACACAGTCCATCATCTGCTGTATTGTACTGTACAACTCTACATCAAAAAACTATCCCTTTAACCTTATACAGACTAACTGATACATTCAGAACTATTATTCCGCTCCTTGCAGCTCACAATTAAAGACCGACCCCAGGACACCATTTTCATGCCTGTATCATTTATTTCCCTATAGCTGATTTATTTCATGGTGAGGCTTTGCTTTGTTTTTATCATTTGTCATGTGAAAATGAGTTTACAGTTGGCAGACTGCAGAAATGGTGTTGCCAGCTGTGTAACATTGTGTGAATAATCGGACTCAAAAAACGGGAGGCAGGCCACTTCAATTCAATTATTTTCATAATTGCCCACTCTGTTTGGGGAAATTTTCCGCACGGAAAGCAGATCAGAGGTCAGTGTCAGATATACAGCAGAAGAGCACCAATCTGAGGAAAGAGATTCCTGGTATGAGATTGGTACTTGGTGTTGTCAGATCATTTGAGATATTAAAATTATTATTGAAAGAAAATCATTTGGATCACTGTATCCCCAATTTCTTTAGACAAAATATTGTCTGTGTTTGGCTTTGCCAGTGATTCTGCTGGCTGTAAAAAAAAAAAAAAAAGGGTAATTTGGTCCACCCCTCAGAAAAAGCTTTGCTTATCAGATTTGATGAACTTTATTTTCGTTATGAGGATGATGAAGCACCATCCCTCAGCTCTACAGCCTCCCACACCTCCGTAATACAAGAAGAAGTTTAAATCAAGGGACACTGTAGTTTAGAGTTTTACTATCGCCCAACCGAGCAATTAAATTCTTCCTGTTTATCAATTAGACCCAAACAAGCCGGAGTGTCAGACAGGTCCCGGATTAATTACTGACAACAATTAATTCTACGGAGAGAGGCAACTTAGACAAGCGAACACCAGACTGACTCCGTGTTGTTGAACTCACTCAGGCTCTTCTCCCCAGAGACACAATAGATAGCAGCAGAAAGACTCATTTGAATGTTTCCGGGATGCAATGATATTAATTGGAAGTCAGTGGTGCGGATGTTTGGGTGACACTGTCAGAGCTGTTATTAGTAGCTGTCACAGTGTTAAGAGCAGACTGCATAATTGTTAATATTATGTTTTTTATCAGGAAGTTGCCACACTATGGCAAAGAGGTGTCCATACAGATAACTAAGTAAACGTCATTTGGTGGGACTGTCAGCTGTGGTTATTAGCAGTCATAACAAAGACTGTCTTAATTGAATATATGTCCATATTTGGGTGATATATTCAGCCATTGTTTTCAATAAACACAGAGCAAAAGAAAATGAAGATTCCTTTTAACACATATGAATCTGTTGCTAATGCAGGTTGTTGGATACAATTAGTATCTTGTTTATTAATGGAAAAGAGGCTGTGATGACAATGACAATGTATGAGTTGGAAATCAATCTGAGATCAGTCCAGTATATACATGATCTTGGCATAGGTTTGTGTCAGAGACTGCATAAAGAATGGAGGACACATCTCCACTTCCTCTCACTGCACAAAAGTGAAGCCAAAATAGCTTTAAAACGGCCATCATGCGCTAGTGATGTCACTTGGAGCCAGAGTCTGTGCAGTAGTGGAGCTGCGGCATTGTGGTCCTGCCCAAACAACCCCTAACCCAATCAGAGCACGATGTGAGCTGGCAATTGTAACATTACACCCTTTGTTTTATAGCATAAAATAACCAGGGAGTTAACAACACACTAAACTCTTGACTTTATACGAGATCCGATTCAGGATTAACGACACAATTTTTTTTTTGCTATTTTTTCACAATTAGTTTTTTTTTCTTTTACAGAAATTTTTACAAATTTTTTTGCTATTTTTTGCTAATTTAAAAAAAAATGTTTTATACGAATGTGCTTGCAGACAAATTGTCACTGAAAATGATTCCTTAATTATTCCTCAGACAAAAAACACAACATTTCTGAGGCAGGGCGTAACTTCAAACACAAACTATACAATGAATGCATATTGGAAAGAATATATATAAAGACTACTAAAGAAGAATACTAAAAATATTTTCTCTGTCTGTATCAAATCAGAAAGAATCCCTTTAATTTGTCTGAGGTTGAGTAAACTGTGCAAAACATGTCCTCTGTCCTCCAAATAATATATATTTAATGATAAAAAAAAAAAAAAGATTTAATTAAATCGTAAAAATAAATACATTTATGAAAATACATTTAGATTTTTTAAACAAATCCCACATTAACAATTCATATAAATACATCTCTTCAAATAAATAAATAAAGGTTAGCTTGTTTTCCTAGTTAGGAATTTACATGTTTTTTCAGGAAATTCATCATTTCAACATTCACAGGCAGATGCTGAGATCTCACATTCACAATGTCCCCTACTGATATCTATTTGTTAGTAAGCTAATATTAGTTATTATCCACTTTTATCCTCTTAAAAAGTTAAATTTTTCGGTTTGTCAGGTTTTAAAAATGTAGTTCTGGTTCTTTAACTTGTTGTTAGTGCATTTCCCTTCGCAGTATCTTTTAGACGGTATTCTGTTGTTTGCTAACAGAAAGAACTAATGAGGAGGCTCCTTCTTTCAACAGAGAGTCCCCGGATAGCGATGATTGTTTTTTTCTCCACTGGGTGCGGGAAAACATCCCGCATCCCTCAAAATAACTAATTAAACAAAAAAAAGAACACTGGACCATATATTAACAAATGTATATGTTGTATAATTTAAGTTTTTTAGTTTGGCCAATGTGCCATCCAATAAGATGGTGAAGGGGATGTATAGCTGTTTTGTTTGCATTATGTGCATCTAAATGTGTTTACAGGTGTTCGGGGGGTACTTCTAGCATATGTGTAAAAATTCTCACACCGACAGTTGATTGGCATTGTGGGTAATGTAAGTATCAGGTTGGAAAGAGGAAGATTCAAGATTGAAATGAAAACCAAGCATTATCTCTTGCATTGAAAATTGGTGATAGTTAGTGCAACAATATTAGTGCAATGATAAATCAATGCAGTACTCTTTTAAAGTGGCCATGCAACTGTCATTGATAAATACTGAAGCCTAACCTTAACTAACTGGAAATAATAACATTTTCTGCTAGCATTAATATGTTATGTATTACACTTTATGAGTTTTCTTATTTTCTGTGATGATATCTTGTATCTTCTTATGGCTGATGTGTGGCTGAGATTTTTCCCTGTACAATAATGGCAGCCAAGGCAAAGAAGACAATTATTCCTGGCACAATACACAAACTGTGGCTGGTTTGTTCTTCTGTGTGCAGGTGAAGCAGATTATGGAGGAAGCAGTGACTAAGAAATTTGTCCACGAAGACAGCAGCCACATCATTGCTCTGTGCAGTAAGTACACTCTTCTCTTATTCTCTGGACACACACACACGTTGTCTCCTTCTCTTCCGCTCTCTGTCTTGCACACACACACTTGTTGAACTCCTCAGCAGGTGACTGGGTGCTGCTTCTTCGTCAAGGACACTGCTTGACGTCAGAGTGCCTCTGACTATGCTGCTGCATCAATGGAAAGTTAATAATCACAGTGGAGCTAATGGAAACCAATTTCAGAGACAGGCTGTACAAAACCCAGGCTTTCCAGGCCCTAGACACGTCTCTGTGTGTGCGTGTGTGTGTGTGTGTGTGTTGGCCAAAGATAGAGGGGTTGCCCCTCCTGACCGGATGCTTGAGCTTGCAGTGGTGTGTGAGTCACAGCTCCACACTGGTCAAACAGCTGCCTGGAGCCTCTCATCAGCTAAAGGATGTTGTCTGTTACATCAGGTTTGGACACATAACAGCATTAAACTCCAAGAATGTGGATATCGCTAGTTTTATTTTTCAAAGAATGTGGATCATAGTTTGAAGTGACTTTTATATTTTATGAGGTGTGGCCATGTCAGCATGCTTCTATCTATCTACACCGTCTTGTTAAAGCAACTCAAAGGAACTTTCATTTAGTGTTTGTTTATTTTGGCGGCCCTTATGGACAAACTGCCGGTGTTTCAATTAGCACCACAACCTTGTGTTGTAAAGATCTTGATCAGGCTAGGGCATGCATTTGTTTTTTTTAATGTAGCCCACCTGTCAGACTGCCAATCACCTCGCTTATCGGCAATCTCGACTCACCATGGTTGGAAAATCTGAAAAGGCAAACAGGCATCCGACCCCAAAATTATATAGAGAGTCATCTAGAATTCATAGGTAACAAAGTACGTAATCATCATGAAACAAAGTATGACTCATCACCTTAAATGATGTTACTGTAATTTGTTTTACATATCAGAGAGCCTGCTCTGCTATGTTGTTAAGCTGTAGTCACCTTGGCAATATTGATTTCTTCTTTCCGACTCCATTCTTTTTGTTATTATTAGTCTACATTAAGCCCTGTTTACACATGATTACTATTGACTTGGGAGTACAAATAGTTTTGAAGAGTATAGAGGTATAACATGATGTTGTCTGGTATGGAGCCATCCGCTATGATATGGACAGAAATATCAAAAGTATTTAAATAATCTGTGCTGCAAATTCAGTCACTAGCATACAGAAATATGAAATACTAACTTTTTTGACTATTATTACTGATATGGACCAAGGAATGCGATGCAACTCGGTGTGCACGAGGATTTGGACATTATGAGCGGTCGTTGCCAGCTTCTTTTCGGCTTCTTCCTGGCTAGTACATCCTATGTTGCTCTGGTTGGTTGTTGATCTATCCAATAGAGCGAAGAGGCATTTTTTTTTCCTGGTTCGGTTGAAACACGCCCCATAATCACAGTCCAATGGATCAGTTTCACACTCACATTCTGAACAGAATTGTGAGTCTGATGTCGTCAGGCTAGCCATGATCTGTAAAAGTATTAGAATTTATGTGAAGGTTATAAATTATTTTACCGAAAGTTTCACTTTGCTATAACGTTAACCTCATATAGTTTGATCAGAGTCATTGGTGATTTTGGTCAATCTCATATTCCTCTGTATTTCACACTCTGCAGAGGTTGGAGGGTCAATCTGTTCTTAGTTAAATGATGTCCCCCCAGTGCAGATATTGCAGCACATACTGTACAGGTGCAGGCTGATCTCATTCACTTTTCATAGTTATACCTTGGAAAAGTATTGCTGTCTAAATTGTAGATAACCAATGTAATTTACCGGTAATCCCCTCTTGGATGGAGATGTGAGCGGCAAGTAAACGTTGTGCAATCTTCACTGGAATCGTTTTCTGCTGTTTGTGTGATTTGAAATTATTTACCACATTTTATTTTATCAATCAAGGCCCACAGTCTGTCTATGAGCTTAACTCTGCAGCTCTCTGTCTGCTGGAGCTGAGTGGAAGACGGCTGGCTGAACTGCCTTCAGTAGGCTGACTGACGGCAGGAATAAACTGATTACTGATTTACTTAATAGTTTTCATAACGACTTCATGGGAAGAAATCTACGATGTCTATAGTGATTGATTTTAATCCTCCGCCCACTCTTGCGAGTGAGGGGAATCTGCGTGTAGTGAGACAGGAACACAGGTAGAGTGGCAGCATTGATCAATGAACGTAGATGCAGTTAATAAGTTCAAAAAACATATACAGCGCGGTATTTGTGTGATTTTAATCAGCTGTATATGAGGAAAACACTTCACTAGATGTGTCAAAAATAGACTTGACACGTAAAAAAAAAGTGGGGGGTCCTTGTGAGATGTGTGTCTCACGCTTTCTGTGGGGACTGAATAGAATGGAATCCTATATAATCCATGAGACGTGAGTGACACGCTTTTAAAAACGCTTCTAAAAACACTCATAAAAACGCATCAAGTGGGTATTGGACTTGAGCCAGCAGGCTCAGCTTATAATGACCCATATTGACGGTTGTTAGACTGCAGCTCATAGTGGCAGCAGTTATAACGACAAAAGAATATGTAAATTAACTAACAACTACCAAGTAATAATGCAAAACAAAGTAAAATTCAAGTTTAGAAGTCTATGAAAAGAAATACACAAAAAAATAGTGCAATTTCAGTAACCTTTTAAACAGAAATGATCAAAACTAGTATCAATCAACTGTTGGTAACAAACACAACCAAGCACATACACAATGTCCCCCTTTTTTTTTTAATCTCCCCTCCCTCCTTCTCTGTCTTCTCATGCTCTTATTTGATAGCTGCAGACAGAATGGAAGGGGGAGACATGCAGCAAACGCCCAAGTTTGTGTGGAACCAGACTTTAGACTCGACATTGACTCACTGAGACTTAAACATGCTGCAGGAGTGAAGTGATCTCGCTTGCTCTCTTTCAGTGTCTTCACGCGGCCTCTCTACTGACTTAACACTGTAATTCGCTCTGCACACACACAAGTTTCTGTGTGTGAGGAGTGAAATTACAGAAATTACAACTTGACCAAAACATTACAGCAAACGTGGGAGAGAACTTTCAGCACAGTTTTTGTTTCCAATCATTCGGCTAACTTGCGATTCATTGACATATGTTACGTGAATGAACTTATTTACGTAATCAATGACGTTGATTGCGTCAATGCGTTGACCCACCCCAACACATAACAGGTACGTTGATGAGACAGAATAGTAAACAACATACTTACCTTTATGAGGCCTTTCCATAAGTGGGATGAGTGTCTACTGAAACACTATTGTCTAACTCAGTTACTGGGTCAATGTCGTCCCTCTGTATTAACACAGTGTGGACCCATGTCTCTGTAAATAAAACCTTTTTTTTAAAACTGCAAATGCAGTGAGATGCAGCCTGCAGACTCAGATGTGTGAGGGAGCTTTGAATCCTCTGCTCAGTGCTTAGTTAATGATGGATGTCTTTGATTGAAGGCACAGGCGATTTCAGCCTAATTTCTCAGAATATTTGCTTACTGTCAGTGATTGGATGGTTGATGATATCTGAGAATCTTGATATGTGAAAGGGCAGGTTACAGACACAGAGTGTCTCGGAGAATAAGATATTCAGTTTCAATAAAACAGCATTATTAAGAATAAATTGTGATATACAACATTTTCAAACCACCAGGATCCACAACACCCAGATACAAGCTGCTTTCTAATTACTTTCTGAATATCCACTGCTATGTTTGTATCCGGTAACTTTCAGGAGACAAATAGCTGTGAGCCATCTTACAAATCCTGTTGGATGCCCCCATGACCCCCTCAAGGAAATTACAAAGGAGCCCTCTTGAACCTTTAATGTGTGCTTTGTTCAAATGTGCAAAATGGACAATGTGAGAGTGTGAGTGATGAGAGAGAGAGAGGCATAGAGACAGAGAGCATAGACTTAGCCAGCTCATGGACTCTGTCCTCATCTTCTCCTGCAGCCTCAGGTCATATTCTGGAGAATCACAACAACAAAACTTAAAACACAACAATATTGGAAAAAAAAAACAATAACAGCAAAAAAGCCAACAATAATATGTTTTTACACATCAAGACCACCATAGTTATATGCCAAGATAAACACTCATAGCAATTTGCTAGACTCTACATTTGATCATATCTGGGTCACTTTTACCTCCTTTTTAATACCTCATTATGCAGAATGTATAAAATACAGCCTGGGAAATGTATCAGGACAGTGGTATGTCAGATATATTGTTAGCAGCACATAGGAGTTAATATGAAAATTTTTTTTATTTGTTTTGTTGTTTTACAGAATACAATGCAGAATAAAGATGCCCGGGTCATTTATGGTGTCATCATGTAGTTGTCCAGCAGAGGAGCCCGGACCTACAGTCATGTGGCAAGCAGCACACAATGCAGTGCAATTCAACACAGGGGTTAAAAGTCTAAACCAGCAGAAAATGAACAATTATCAACATTTTCATGCCTGTTTCAAACAGACACTTAGCCCATTCTGCATATATGTTAAAATGAATAGGAGTGTAACGGTAACATTACATGTATATGTAATAATTAATATCAACATTTTTTCCTCAGTAATATTGGTACTGGAAATGGCCCAAAACATCCAATAAATTATTATGTCTAATTAACATTTCGATCTTCGGACGTGTCACTGTTCTCGAAGCTGGTGGGCTGTTCCAAGAGATTTCAAGCTTATGCAGTGAGATCACTTGGAGTAAAACTTCATATTTCTATACTTTAAGCAAAGGCTAGGACAGGTGATGTCATGGTCTATACATCTTTACTAATGTCGTCAGTGTATGAAACTGTTTGCTTTGTGAAATCCTGCCATTAACAACCAGTTGGATGTACACAAACACACCTTTACTCAGAGACTTGTGCCTGATCTTGGTTGCGCAAGCACTGATATCACATGAGACATAAATCAGACACCACATCCATTAAGACAGAGGCTGCTGATGGAACATCTTTCAGTAAACAAAAAATATTTTTAATCAACCATCATCAAACATTATATTAAAACCCCAGTTTTACATGTTGTCCATCATTTTTATTTTATCCCCTCTTGTCCTTTGTGAATTTTGATAAAGGCTTCTTTTTAAATGACAAATACAGTGTGTAGCAGACTGCCTCATGCTAATGTGACTACATGTGGTCAGACCACATTGACTGCTCCTTCTCATCAGTCGTGCATTGACCATCATCATTCATCAATGTAATGCACGCTAATCATCAGCCTCTTGAGCTTTGCGACTCTTGAGGAAAGGTGCAAGGTAAAAGGTCAGATGCTAATGATATCCTATGATGTCAGTGCAGGAATGAGTCACTCTTCCCGAGTGTCCATCCTAATATTCGGAGTTACTGATAGTGGAGTGCATAGTGAACACATTCATTTTGTCTTAACAATAAAAATGCTTCATCTCACTTTCGTTACTACTTCATTTATTTCAGCATTAAAACAGGAACTTCACTCTGCAGCATGCTGCAAATGTTGGCAACACAGAGGTGTAAGCTCCCCTCTATTGTAATTGTTAGCCTATTGAAATAGGTCTGTTCTCATGTTTCATACCAGATTGAATTTTTGGATGGCAGCAGTAGAGGCCAGGAGGCTGCCTCCCATTCATAAAAGAAAACCGCATTTGGTTGTTTGAGCTGGACAGAGCGTTTGGATCTCAATCTGGAGATGCATATTAATACCAGGTGTAACTATAATTGGATTAAATCATATCTGGATTTGGGCTGCGACTAAAACCTATTTTGATAGTGATTATTCATCAATTATTGAAACAATTAGTCGAATAATCGGATATTTAATTTCACAATAACTGAAAGAGTCTTATGTTGGAGGTTCTTTTAAGCGTGTGCTAACAATAAAGACTAAATGTATGACTTATCTTAGTACACTGCTGCTGATATAGTACGAACTAGTCTTCAACAGATCAATGTTCATGCCTCCTTCCGTTGAGAAATGTTTTCCCTCACCACTTCTCGCCGGATGGTGCACCGGCTGTGTGAAAAGAAGCGCACCCACTGTTTGGCACGCGCAACTTTCAGCAAAGATAATAATGATAAGATGGCTTACGCCTCAGAAGCTCCGGAAAAAACATATCAGGTCCGCACACAGCATGAACAATGTGTGTGATGACGTAACTGATTAGTTGTCAACAATTACATTAATTGACAACTAATTTGTCATCAATATTTGACGACAATGTTGACTTATTGTTGCACCCCTTCAGGATACAATCTGCATATGAAAAGCCTGGTATAAAAGCGGTCTCTGCAGGCTGGTTGCAAACAGATGCTGGCACATTTTACTTGTACTATACTACTTTATGCTGGTAAAAAAGTACATTATTTCTACCATTATGTTCATTGCAACCAAGCACTCCACTCAACCCTTGTATTCATATGGCAGTCTCTGGAGTGAGGGTTTCACAGCGCATCGCAAGTCCGTTAAAAAACCCTTTCTTGTGTTGGATGCTCCCCTTGCCCCTCATTAAGACCTACTGGTGGTTATATAATAGCAACATGTAATCTTATCATCAGGCTGTCCTTCCATTAGTAATAATGAGCCAGTTGGCTCATGTGTCCAATGAATTTTTAGTGGGAGCTGGTGGCACTCCCGGTATTTACTGCAGTTATAGATAGGATGTTTGTTGGCCAGTCTCACTGCGTGGTTGGAGTAAACTGTTGTATAACTGTGTCTCTGTGTAGGAGTCCAAAACTTCTCCACAACATTTAAACCGATCACATAACTCACCCTCATTAGCCTTATGGATGGGGGAGTCACGTTGTGTAATGTGTGAGTTCTCTTTTGTGTAAGGCATTAGTTATAAGTGTATCATACATGTCACGCTGCTTTTGTGTGTGTGCCTGATAAAGAAGAGGATAAAGAAAATCTTGGTGCCTAGAACTGTGTCCCAACAGATACAAAGTGCATGTGTTATTAATAGAGCGCCTAAAATAGTGCCATTAAAAAGCTGCCATCACCACGACGGGCGTCATTTTTTCCCCCTTTTCCTTCCAACCCTGAAAACAGAAGCACTAAAATATTCAGGTAGAAATAGAATAGTAATCCATTTGTTGAACATGTCATTTCCAGTCATACACGCACTTTTCTACAAAGAAAAGCTGCCCTTAAACTATACATAGTCTTCAATTAACTTCACCGTCTGTAATTAAAAGACTAATAGGTAATTATAGACCATGTTGAAGCCTATTAATTTGTCATTAGGACATATTATTAGAGTAGGCTGGTGAGGAAGTCTGGTGTTATTAGATCAGACTGTTCCCCAACCTCCACCTTCACAAATCAGAATGAGACAGAGAACATAATGGTATAGGAATAATGCTCAGTCTACTTTCAACTAACTTGGATAAAAATGATCCAGCAGTTTAATAGAACAACTTGATGAAGAGGAACTTCTGTATGACTATCAGAAGGATTTTGCATGCCAGGGTTCTTCCAGGCTTCAAAAGCAGATATGGCAACCTGAAGTGCTTGCATTTTCATTGACTGATTTTTTTTCACCTCATTATAAGGGCTATTAGATAATACAACTTTGTATTATTATTATTATTGTTGTTATTATTTCTATTAATATTCATTCATTCAGTATTTTTGCTGACAATACATGTATTGGTTTGCAAATCACATTAAACAATAAAATTGTAGCCAGCCTAAGACACACCTGTGCAGGCTGTCTAATCAGCATCTTGATATGCCACACCTGTGAGGTGGGATGGATTATCTCGGCTCACTATCACAGATTTAGACAGATTTGGGAACAAAATTTAAGAGAAATGGTTATTTTGAGTATACAGAAAATTTTTTAGATCTTTGAGTTCAGCTCATGAAAAATGGGAGCAAAAACAAAAGTGTTGCGTTTATATTTTTGTTCAGTGTACATAAAGGATCTCCAGATTACATCATATATATGTTTTTTATGTCTAACAAAATGCATAATCTTTTTCATTGACATGTTTGACATCGTCATGGCAGTTTTTTTGCTATCAATGGGAGATGATATCAAGGTAGGCTCACTTTTGTCCCTATTTACTGACGTGTAATGAAATGTTTAGACAAAAATATGATGTAAACACTCAAAATGTAGGCCTCAGTTAAGTATTTCTAAAAATACAATGTGTGTGTAGGAAATAAAAAAGAAAAAATCTAAATCAATCAAAACATTTTGAAGCCTACAAATACAAATCAATCGGCCTGATCTCACAAAACTAATTTATGGTTTTTACGCAGCTTCCATGGCTCACAGTTTGTGAATCTTTTTTTTTACACAACTTACCTTTGTTTTTACGTAATTTCCGTGGGTCACATCACCCTCGTAACTACTTAACTGGTAACTTAACTTCTGGCATTTCTGGCATATTTATTTACTTTTTAAACTGTCTTTTATAACGCCTTATCAGAGTGTTTTTTTTGTTTTGTTTTTTACCAAAAACCTAGGTCAGTGGTTTTGTAGCATAAATTCATGATGTGTGTGCTATTTTTAGGATGCTCTGCTGTTTCATGTAATGTGTGCAAATTATGTGCCACCAGCAAAAATTCGGTTTTAAATAGTCAGGGTCATTTCAAGTAATGTTGTGAGATATGGTTGAATCAACGCTCATTGTGGGAAGCCCCTGTAACTGTTCCCGTAGATAAATCCTATATTTCTACAAAGCAGGAAGAGAGACGATGAAAAAAGAGGTGATAATTGATCTCAGTGATAGGGGGTTAGAAGATTAGATGATTTGATTAACTGGGAAAGTGTGGAGGAGTAGAGCTGAAGAAAGGGAAAGATTGGTGAGTAAGAGAGGAAGGAATGGCCTGAAGCAGCTAATGGGCTCATTAGGAAACTCATGGTCATGTAATGACCTGCCACCGAATGGACATCCGGGCCTCCGTGCACTACAGACAGATGAACAGACAGAAATAGAAAGAGAAAATAGGAAAGAGATAGAAGAGAGAAGAGAGATATATTTAACCATTGGAATTAATGAAGGGTAAAACAAGGGTGTCCACTTCATCCCATTTATTTCAGATAGATTTAATTGGATATGTATTATGAAAAGAAATGTGAAAGTATACATGGAGATTCTAAATTAGGTTAATGCAGTAATTAGCAGTGAATTAAAACTACTTTATATGTTGATTGCACTTGTCTAATCAGTTTTATTTTCGTTTTATATTCCTTATAAGATAATTATGAAAGCTGAGCATGCTGTAACACTCACACTTCATCTGTTATTTTAATAACCTATAATACAGGTTTATTCTTTTTTAGACCAGTCAGCTGTAAACACAAGGAGAGCATTAATAGTGTGTTTATGGTGGGTGTTTCAGATTGTAAAGTACACTTCCAAATGGTGCATGACTGATATTATTATACTAAGTTATAAAAGTTATTTTGACACACATGCATTACACTTATTCACACCTAAACACATAATTGGATGTCCATACATTTGATGATTTGAATATGCCAATGGCATACATTAAAATGATGTGCAATGTGTATACAAACTTTCAGCTTTCAGATTTAAGTGTTATGTACTGATTGAAGATTATTTGTGGCCTTCACAAATGTTCTCATAAATGATCCAAACCTGTCACAGGGTACAAGTCAAATACAGTTTGTAAAGATGGACAACAGGAGAGAAAAGAAAGTGTATTTGAATGTTAGTGGTGCATGTCCTATAAAGGTAATACATGTTTGTGTGTTCCACTAATGTAGCATTAGTGTGTGCATGAGAACTAGACGATTACATAATAGTAGAATGCAAATGAGACATTGAAATGTTTTCCATTTACTATCTCCATCTGTTCCGTTCTTTCTCTCCTTCGCACTCTCCCTCCGAGTTAATTGAGAATGACAGAAATCGGAAGCCACGAGGGACTGTAGTGAAGCGTCAGGTGTTCCACTGATTAGAGCCAATCTCCATGGCAACTCTGCCATCTTCAGTTAGATGTTTGTACCTTGTGACAGAATATACAACTCTCAGAAATATGGGCAAATTTAGACACAGTGTACATACTCACAGATGCAGATACGGAGCTTGAGTCTGCTCATGATGTTCATTCAAGGAGACGTTTTATCTGTTGAGGCACTGGAGAACAGCCAGATAGGGCTCACTACAAAACATTAGCTATAAATGTTGAATTCAGTAGACTACTCTTCTCATGTTAGCATTATTATCCGGGTTTGAACCAAATAATATTCTTGCCAGATGCAGTTGGAGCTCTTATCATGTGTTCCACTGCACTGGACTGACCTGTCAATCACACACTCCTATCGCCATCAAGAATCCACGAGTAAAAGGTCAGAGCCTCGCTGCACCTTTGGTTAACGTGTTCTGACTGAAACTAAACACCACAGTGTTTATTAAAGATCACAGGGTGTAAAGGCAACTGTAAAATGTACGATCTGCAACTGAGTTTATAATTACTTTCAGTAAAAATCAGAGGCATTATGATCCGAAGCCCAAACATTTGTCCGTATTTTAAAAAAGATAAATCTGTTTTATTATCAGAAAATGCAACTCACAACTGAGCAGCTTTGCTTGTTTGCAGATAAAAGCATGATGACTCACAGCATAATTTACTTGCAGCATTAACAACTGATATTTAGAGCCATGAATAAGCGGAGCAAATTCATAACGCTCCTGGTGTGTGAAGATGGCAGATGCTTTCTTTCTGCAAGTGAGACAAATGCAGACGGATCTGAATAATTAAAATTACATTCTCATATTTAATGGTATGTTTTTGAAACAAACAAAGCTGTGATCCAATGGATATAATTGCATACAGTAGTTTTTTTTATGATACCAAACAATCTGTCATGCATGTATCCTAGTCGCATCTTAAAAGCAACAAACTGATACTGACTGTGAAATCAAGTTAAGTTTGAGTGGGTGTATGGGTGAGTTCCTGCCATGAATTTGTTATGAGAACTGGATACCATGTTTTGAAATGGCGACCAGCCATTCAAATGTGAATTACTGTCCTAGCTTGTACGCCAAAAAAAAAAAAAAGTTCCTTTCTGGGTGACTTCCTCTCTTCACTTTAGTTGTCTGGCCCCACCAGCTTGTTCACACTTTAGTCTGAGATGAAGATTTATGATAACTTTTTTAGCCACTTTACATTCCTCCCCCTTTTAGATGTGGTCGATAAACAGTATGCCACATAGAAGTGGTGTACATCATCTGAAGACTAGGAACCTTAAGATATGTGTTAGAATGGATACAAATGGGAGACCAAGACCTTGAGGAACACCATAGAAAAATCCATGCTATGCTTTGGTTTGAATATTGTTTTGACTGACTGGATGGTGAGAACTTTTGAGAAACTTTTCAATTGTCAAAATTCTAAATGCTTAACATCTGAATACTCAAGGTCTATGGTTAGTGGTTGTAAAGTTTAATCAGGCTCTGATTATCCTAGATGTCATTTTATCCAGTGAAATCTCAGCTTTCCAATCAATTCTAAGCCTAATAATGAATATTTATAAATATTCACATAACCCATTTTCATTAAAATACCTTTAGGTCAGAGATCAGAGGCCCCCTTTGAAAATGGCCTTGGGGGGTAGAAACCATGATGTTTTGAAGGGTCCTTGAATATAGTTAAATAAAAGTGAATACATTTGTAAACAAATGTTTCCTGTAGTTGTGTGTTGATGTATTCCTAGTGTTTTTAATTGGGTTGGCTGTTGTGTAGAAGCAGTGGTGCAGTGCTTGATTCTACTGAAAGAAAAGCAACACCTACTCTACCGAAACAGCCTCATGATTTAATGAAAGAATTGAATTAACAAAGGGAAATAGTAAATTAGCATTTATGCGTTTAGATTTTAACTAGTTTGTTATTAGCTCTGTGCCATGGGTGGCTGTAAGGCTCATATTTATTACAGTCTTAATGAAGAACACTTCTCACCACATCACTGCTTGCCTACATTTTATTGATGTTCGGGCTCTAAAGCAGATTTAATCATGCAATGTGTTGTAGTTTAATAATGGTTTAAGGACTTTGTTCCAGCACCAGAAACAATCGTGTTTCTGAGACTAAAGCAGCTTTCTGTGTTCAAGAGTCTTCCTTGATTTTACTCTTGCAAAAGGTTGCAGAAGGTTTGCAGAGCCAAGAGGGTTATTTTGTGTCTCTGAAGTTGAAAACCACTAACTAAGGCAGACAAATGCAGGAACAGGGGGGCAACATATTTTCAGAATGTTTTTTCAGTCTCAGAACAGCAGAAAAAGCTCCTTTTCCAATTCCACGCAAACAACAGTGTTTCTGCATACTCCCACCTCATCCTCCCCCGTCATGGTTATTTCCTCTACTGTCCACTTTCTCTGGTCTCAGGTCAGCACTGCTCACAGTGTGATTAAATATTGATTCAGTCAGTCCACCCATTACTTCTTCAACTGCTCATCAAATATATAAGAGCTGTAGTGTTGAGGAGGGAAACAATGCTGAGGTTTATCTCCTTTCACTGATGGGACTTCAGGGGCTGAAACAACATGTGCCAATGGAAATCAATGGCTGAGCGCTGCAGTTCATGTATAGGAGAACTTTATCTCACTGTCACAGACTGTTAGACACACACAAACACACCAAACACTTAAGCCTGCATGAAACATTTGTCAGTTTGTGGAATGCATAAAGAGGCATTCTTAAGTTGTAATATGCAAGCTTTCTCTTGCTACATTAATACCATCATGACCTCATCACATTGGCATATGGCCAGCGCAATACTAAACATTGCTGAGAAAAAATCATCAGGATTTGTCCTCACGGCAGGGTTGGTGGCTGAAAAACAACTGGTTGAGCACCAGGTCAGGAAAAATTAAGATCCAGAGGTTTTTCACCAAATTTAAAGTTTTGTTTGTGTGCTGTGGAGCTAAAATCCACCCAGTTATCCGCATGTGTCTGTCTTTCATCAATTAGCATAGTTTTCATACACCATGCATGCTAGTTCCAAAGCATGGGAGTGAACAGTGGCTCATTTGTAACACGTGTTACATTTGTAACAACCTAGATTTGCAGCACAGCCTGATTCATTTCACCTTTGTTTGCATGCACCATTTTCTGCAGTACAATACAATTATATTCTAAATTAGATTAGAGCTTTTTTACCATGGAACTTTATAAGACATGGAAGGACACAAATGCTCCAATGATACATCTGGGACGTTCAAATATTATGTTTTAATTGGATCACATCCTTAGTATGGAATTAGGGTAAAGCAGTTCAATTTAATAATAAATAAATTTATTTAATAATTGCAGACACTGAAAATATTGTACATATTTTGGTGACAGACATACTGTAATAGGACGCTACAATGGTTAAGCATGTTAGTCATTATGAAGAAATTTACACACTTGACCATTTGGCCAAAAATAATAAAAAACACCACATTTTCAGGTCTTTTTTGATTTACTTTCAATCTCAAGGATGAAACCAAAACAGTCTCTGGGTTTGTGTATGTATGTGGGACGATGACTAACATTTTAATGGAGTGACAAGGTGTTCACTGTCCTCTGTACTATAAAGAAAATAGTCTGTTCCAGTCAGTGTTCTCTCGTCATACCAGTGTTCAGTCACGCTCTCTGCACAAAGCACCAATCGGGCAAAGACAGCATTTCCTGGAACAGAGCTCAGATGACATATTTTCGGCAGAACACCTCATTGTGTCGGTGAAAGGCAAGTCTCCTCGTGTGAGCACATGTGACAATTCCTTTCCCCCCCTAATTACTTGTTAACTTCACAAATAATGCCCAATTCTAGATTGAAACTGTGTATTTCATGCGTTCTTTTTCCTTCTAATTCCTGTGCGCCCCGCTCTACTCTCAGGATTTATTCAGAGCCGTGATGCTAGGCAGACTGGCTCCAGGAGTCCTGACCGCCTGGTGAGATGCAGCAGGCATCAGGGAGGAGGCCCAGAGAGAGGGAGGGGTTGTGAGAACTGACACTCTCTCTCACCTCTCACTCACTGCTTTTAATCCCTCTATCCCTCGCTCTTTCCCTCCTCGCTGCTGGCAGCCGGTTGCAACCTCTCTCACTCCCACGCAAACAACATGGACTCTCTACCTTCCACAGTGGGTGGACACAATAATGGAAACAACGCATGCGAAAAGATGTAAAAGAAGCTTAAAGCATTGCTCAATTATTATTAATTCAATGTAAAGTGTTTGAGCTTTGAAAAAGGTTGAGCAGTCACTATGTGTGTATGTGGGTTAAAAAGTGAAGCAACTACCAGATATCTAGTGTAATTGGTGTCTGAATTATAGGTGGATGAGTCACAGTTTCAGAAATCCTGACAGCATATGTCAAACTGAGACAGACTGCATGGGAAAAGAGCAGTGCTGGTTGGCACAGAGTATCAGATGCTCAACAAACTGACAACTGACCAACCGACAAAACAGACATAGCACAAAGTAGCATGAACTGTCAGGAGTTGTATTAGGTCTGTTGCAGTCATTTAACAGCTTTCAATAAGTTTTGATGCAGTCGTGCAGTGCAGTTTATGATAAGTCAAAGTGAAATCAGAAGATATCCACAGAAATAAATTGCAAGGCTACAAGGGGCCTGTCTTTAAACAAGTTTTAATCGGAGACTGTATTCTCCATAGGTCTTTCTGCGAGCAGCTTAACACGACCCATATCTTATGTTTTAGACTGTCCTCCCCACCCTCTAGCAGCCGTAGTAATTATGAATGATGCCACGAGTATAAAGCACAGAAGTTGTGCTGAGGGTGAGCTGGAGTGGAACTGGATGGGTCGAACAAACCCTGGACTTTTATCCAGGAAAATTCTTTTTGTGTCCCATGTGAAAGCAAAAGTATTACTTCCATCGGAGCGCTCATAAGGGTCATTTTGGGTGGTATTAACAGACGATCTGTTCACTTATTTAAGTTGGAGATCTTAGGTTGTTTAAAAGGATATCTAATGCTTTTGGGCTGCTGCAGTCTGAAAAACGCAGCACCACCACTAATCAGGTACCCAATGCTTGAAATGGATTAAGTTGCCTTCAAGTGCAGTTGGAATTGTCACTATCATGAAAACACTCTGACATAAATCAATAATTATATGATAAAAGGTCTACTGATGCATGGTTTTCTTTATCAAATACAGCAGTAGTTGAAGTAATTTACAAGGTGGAAACATTTAGTCGTTTTTTTCGGAGAACTGATGGGAAATTGATCCCACTGCAACACACGGAGCAAAGACACCCCTGTACACAGCTGCTTCCATTAAGAACGATATGACGTCAAACAGTCCCAACCATCAGATCTCACACTTCACAAACACGTTCAGTATGCAGCCTGGCAACAGCTACAGCTGAATATCAAGTATCCTCCGCACAAACTTGATATGTATGCATTGTTGGTTGTTTTTGTTACACTGAACTCCCCGGTGTGAAGACGCATGCAAACAGACACAGCAGCCTCACGACAACCCCAGTGCTTAATCAGCCCCAAACTCTCTCTGACAATCACCATGATTAGTGCTCCACTCCACACATAATGAGCACATCTGTCTTCTCTCAGTGAAAGCATTGATTCTCAGTAATGTGACACGATGCCAGTTAAGAGAAGGACTGCTCTGAAAAATGCCAGCCTGCTGCTGCTGTGGCACCGCTGGAAGCTACTCATGGTGGATGTGGAGTGGAAAATCATGTGACAGCTGATAGATTAGAGCAGCTTCAGGGGAGGTGTATTTTAACATTTACTCTTAGTCACAATTAATGAAATAACTTCATAGATCATCACGGTAAATAGTAGAACTTTGTTTATGCATGATGATCCTCCACATGATGGGGAACTCTGCTCTGCTTTATCAGGCTCATGAGGTTTTGGGTTGCCAGGTTATGAAACACCAGTCTGCTAGTATTTGTCTACTTCAACATGGTGCTATGCCTTTCTGGCTTTTAAGTTGACCAAGAATGTATCATTTAATTGGTAAATGGACTGCACTTATATAGCGCTTTTCTAGTCTTTGCGACCACTCAAAGCGCTTTTACACTACAGACTGCGCTCATTCACCCTTTCATACTGGTGGCCGAGGCTACCCTACACGGTGCCACCTGCCACCATCAGGAACTCATTCACACACCGATGAACGCAGCATCGGGAGCAGTTTGGGGTTCAGTATCTTGCCCAAGGATACTTCGACATGTAGGCTGCCATGGTCAGGGATCGAACCACCAACCTTCCGATCAGTGGGCGACCACTCTACCAACTGAACCACAGTCGCCAACAACAAAAACCCTATGGGGAAGTTTTGCTTCTTCTTACTATCATTTACTGTACAACTGCAGATTGATGGAGAGTGGTGATTAAAATGAGAACTCTCAGGGTTCTGTCCTTGGTCCACTTCTCTTTACTAACGCAGTGCCTGCTGAAAATGTGCCAGTTCAAAACAGGTCACTTACATCATTTACAAGTAGCTAGCTTTTTGGGACCAGGCTAATTCTGGGAACAAAAGGATTCAATCTGAAAGTTACATTACTTAAGGTTGAAATGTTTGAATTGGCTATTCCAGTCTCTCTTCTTTCATCTGCTTTGTTTACCTGATACTACTAATAAATATATCCTCTATAGCCCAAGAGCTTGTATTCGACACTGCACTTCGTTGGGTCCTCAGCAATACACCTGCCAAGTGTGTCATCATCAACTGAACAGTTGTCAAGAGAAAAGAAAATTGAGGGACAGACAAACAGTGCAGACAGAGACTTCCTTCATTTATATGGTAAATGGACTGCACTTATATAGCGCTTTTCTAGTCACCCTTTCATACTGGTGGCCGAGGCTACCCTACACGGTGCCACCTGCCACCATCAGGAATTCATTCACACACCGATGAACGCAGCATCGGGAGCAGTTTGGGGTTCAGTATCTTGCCCAAGGATACTTCAACATGTAGGCCATGGTCACCAACCTTCCGATCAGTGGGCGACCACTCTACCAACTGAGCCACAGTCGTCCCGCAAAGTGTGTGTACAGGTTCAGCCTGTCCTCATGATTTCCTGTGAATAGTAATTCACTGTAATGCATCAGTATTTTACTCTGTGATGAAGCAACCTACATTAAAAGCCACGTAGTTCAGCTGTTGGTTGGTTGGGAGAAGTGTTGCATGGGTCAAACCGCCGGTGTTTCAGGAACTACAAGTGGGAAAATGTAAAAACAAGCAGATGTGGGGAGCTGACCAGGCCTGTTCAGCCCGCTCCTCAGCGCTGCTTGGGGCTTGTGGCTCAAGGATACATCAGCGAGAGTTGCATTGTGCTTCCACAAGGAGAAGAATGCTTGGAATGATCTATGTGCTTCTGCTTTGTCTGCTGACTCTTTAACTTTGCTGTTCATAATGTTATAGGAGAAACCAAAGCTGTTGTACTCAAGTCCAGCCTCAGTCTCAAGTCTGGTATTATGGCCTTGTGGATTTTTTGACTCAGACTTGTCTTTGGTCTTGATGAAGCCCTTTCTTTTTCTTACCTGCATTGTTGGCCGCTCTGTTGTCAGTCAACTGTCAGCTCCCCATAGAAGAAGCAAAGCTTTCCCAACCTGGCACCAACATGAGTTCATGTTAACTAATCTAGAAGTATTAGTAAATGATTTATCAACCATTAATAAATCCATTAGTCATGATTTATAATCCCTTTATAAAAGAGCCATTTATATAGAAGCATCAGTGCAGCATACTTGTGCGGCATTAAGTTGGTTTCTTTATCTTGCCTCTGAAACCAACCTATAGAATCTAAACACCACGCAAATTGGTCATCACTTCACAGCCTTTAACTTTGTTCCCCTCGTAAACAATAATAATTGAAAAGCGTGTGTGTGAGAATGCACAGACAGAGAGAGGAGGTGTTGGAAGTCACAAGGTGAACAGAGGAAGTGTGAGAGAGTGGAGGAAGAAGTGCAAAGATAAGGTGTGAATCACGAGGCGATAATGTTGAAACACACACGTACGAAAGCGTGTGAGTGTGATTGTGAGATTAAAAGCTGGAAGATGAGATGAGTGTTTGTCCATCCTGTGGAAACTGAGGATACCCATTAAAAATGGCTGCATATGTGTGTGTGTCCTAAAGATTAAAGGAGAATGGAGGGTTGCCATATATGAGATAATTTTATTAGCATTTCTTGTGTTTCTATCTAACCAATAACTGTTTCCGTCGTTACAACACCGTTGCCGTTACTGAACGTCAAATGCGGTGCGTTACTATGCATTGATTGAATAAACTATGTAATCCAACGCTGGCTCACAATTACTTTTGTTGTAAAGATAATACTTGAAGTGCAGGATAAATCTCTTGTTGTCTGTTGAATGAATATTGAAGGTTATGTACAAGCACCTGTCTGTTCTACTCATTTCAACTGACTCGTGAAAACTGCTCAGAAAAGTCCTAATTCTTTGACTAATAGCATACTTTCCCTGGTAACTAGTTACGAGTAATTCAGTCACTAACTCAGTTACTTTTTGGAACAAGTAGTGAGTAACTATAACTAATTACTTTTTCAAAGTAAAGTTCCCAACACTGATCATCTCCCCCCCTTTGCCTCCATTGCTTGACTTTTTTCTTTGTCTGTGTTCCCTGCACCTTTATTTCCATTCTGGCTCACCTCAGTTATAATTACATTTTACTAAGCCCTGCCCTGAACCCACCAATCCCTCCTATATCCGCTGTAGCCTGCGACTGAGGCTCGAGGACTGCAGTCTTAGTCATGGCAGACGATGCATCTCTTGCTGAAAAAGCTTGCACCGCCACTCCGAATCAAACAGCCAAGGTTGCAACTCAGCGAGGTGCAGAAAAAGCGAAGCTAAATTTGTCCTGCTACGGCTGAAGCTCTGCACACAGCAACTGAAGCAACGGTTAATTTCCAATAGCAACCGAAAGCAGATGCAGATTGGTCGCCATGCCAACCTGGCTGACCCCTTGACCATCTATGCTCCCTCCCTCTTTCCTTCTAACATCCTCCCATCCCACGTAAAAGAGCAGAAAAAGGCGTGAGAGGCAGAAACCTCAAGAGACTCGGTCAATTTATACTAAATCTACCCGAGCTGATTCAGAAGACCCTGATCCTCCTCACAGGTCTGCCAGAACACACACTCCACACACACCTGCTGCTGGAGAGTGCCGGACACTGTCATCACTGCTGTTGCTGTTGTCTTGCTACTAATCCTCTAAGCAAATATCAGTGTTTGACATTTCTAAATAATTTGCTTGATGCGTACAGCGATTCCCCTTTGACTTGACAGAAAAAAAAATGACACAGCAGCTTCACACCATAAGGCTTTTCATCATCCTTCTTGAAAAATAGCAGCCAGTGGCTACTGGAAGCTGTCTCCACTTTAAAGCTGCTATTAAGAAGAATTATTGACACGTTTTATGACTCAGGTAAAACTGAATCAAAGTCGCACTGGGTATTGAAATAAATCACAAAGAGCAAACAGCAGCCCAAACCCCCATAACTGAGAAGCCCAAATTGTCCCTGTTTGCCTAAATGGATTTATGGTGTGATCACTGATGGGCTCTCTGCATCCAGGGGAAGAGATTAAATGAAATTGAAATACAGATTGGTAAATATTAACTGGCTCTCTGTGACTGATGATTTTACCTCACAGGATTTCGAGGTATGAAATTCACTTTTTTTGGTTTCTCTCATTGGTTTTTGGAGCAGTTTTTAGTGAGCCTTTTTCCTTGCACATTGTAGGCAGGATTCATGATATCCCTCAGCCTTTTACATAGTGGATTTAAAGGCTTTTATATTGTCTAACGGAGTGCAGATCCCTGTGTGTATTGAATTTAAGGATGTGTTTTATTGCTGATTAATCAACCTTTTAAAGATTATAGGACCCTATTGAGATGTTGACAGTACATGGGGTAGGGGCATTTGCGTACAGTGTGTCCAACTCACTCGTTCTAGTTACACAGCCTACAATCTCATATTGGCACAAATGAAAGTCGAAGGGGCTCTGAGGTTATATACGCCTGAACGTGGCCCATCAATATTCACATGGCGGATTTGGCAAACTGGAGAAGCCAGCAGACTTCTGCCTCTACCATCTCCCTGTCCTCCGTCCCATCAAGAACTCAATTTTACGACATATGACCAAATGCACCAATAACCTCTTTGGAGGAGCGCTGCTCAGCTTGCCTGTCTGTGTGTAATAGAAATATGCAGATTAGCTCGACAGAACTAAAAACTTGACTCAACCTTGACGAACTCAACCTCTGAAATCATCAATGAAGTTTTGCTGCTATGTCCGATCATATGCACAGCATCTATCTGCTGCAGACAGACTGGTCTCTGCTATATTTACATTTTACTTCATATTATATGTATTATTTCACCCACCCATAATCTGCTATTAATCAGCCATCAGATATAACTACAATCCCAGTGACACCCAGTGACAAGCAGAGTGTACACATACTGTTGAACCCTGTGTGATCTTTACATTTCAGGAAAATACTGCACCATTGACTTTAGACCAGGTTTTTGTTTGTCAATGGTGCAATCTTTCTCTGCTGCCTCAAGTTAGCAATGTGGCTGAAAAACAACAGACTCAAGTTTTACTTCACCCATGTCACAACTTCAGGACTTTCTCCGAGCACATATTGGATCATTTGTGCAACAGAATGGCTGCAGAAAGTGCTGCATAAACACAGCCTTGTCACCTGTTCAGCAGCAGACTTTGCGACTCCCTTGTGGAAATTCAAGGAGAAAGTGGGAGGAAAGAGTGAGTGTTTCCTATCCTCTCTGCTAAAATCAATATCATCTCTGGCGTTTTTCACCCTTATGTTATTTTTTCCCTTGCAATCTCCTACATCGGTCTCACAGCTCTCTTGTCATAGTTCCACCAGTGTCCCCCACTATCTCTCTTTTTCTTTTTGCTATCTGCACCTAGTTGAGGAGCAGCAGCATGACTCATAAAGTCAGACAGTTTGGAAACGGATAAAAATAGTGCATTTATATCAGACATTGTGCTGAAAAAAGCATGTAATGGATCTATATTTGAAATTTCTTGCCCGAGGAAATAAAACCATGATATGAAACTGGCCCTCCAGAAAATAGACGATACATTTTCAACAATTTTACTAGACTATGAAGTGTATTGAGAAATATATAAATAGTGTAAGATTATCTAGCTGCAGGGGCTGATGGCTCACCTGAACTTTTTTTTTTTGCAAATGAAAGCCATCCAGTTTTGGCTGCTCTAAGCCTAAATCAAACCATTTCACAACTCAAAGAGATTTTGCAGTTCAGTGGGGAGACTCTGTGCAGTAATCACTTCCAGAACTATTTCTTTCAAGCCTTTAAAAAGATCACCTTCTTTTTAAAGCTTCTGTGGCTCTGAGTTCTTTACTCAGAGATGTGTGTAGGGCTGTGTACAGTACCTTGTGTTATGGGCTATTAAAAGCCAACTCTGATTATGTTTCTCCCTATCTGGGCTGGAAAAAACATGCAATATGATATCATGCTTTGTATATTTACAAACCAGAATGACAACGATTTACAACCAAGAACATCCTCAAGAAGTATGAGCTTTGCTCCCACCTCTTTTTTTCCTTAATGATGTGTTTTAGGGTGGATTTTTCCTTTAAGGCATCAGGGTATGAGAGCTACAAATCCACCACGACACGATCACATTTCATCAGTAATGCTCAATTATGTCATGAAACGGCAGAGACACACACATCCACCCTGCCGTGTCTGTCAACTTGTAGGGCCTGAAGTTACCAAGGTTATTAAAGTCATCTATCATAGTTATTCTATATATTACTATTGTGAATGCATATCCAGGGATGTTATGATCACTTGAGATTTCTGTGTCATAACTTTGGTTGACATCAGATGATGTATCCCAGCCAGTTTTCTGCTCACACAGTCAAAGTCGTGTTAAATAGTTAAGAAATGATACAGATGATAGATTCAAAGATACTTTTATTTTCCTTGGCTCTACTTTATGTATGATGTTTTCACAAAGGTAAATGCTTTAACATTCGGAGCCCGGGAGATGACACACAAGTTTACTATGAAACAGTCAAAGATTAATTACGTCACAACCATGCTATAAGTAAGTCGCACGTGCATTTTACCAAAGCACGCACACGCTTCAGGAGGAACATTGTCTTCTTGCAACATGTTGGAACATAACTCTGTAATGCTGGGCATTACTATGGTCACTACACTCTTATTTGAGATCTTGTTGCTCCCCTGCATGTACAAGTGTTTCCATTTTTTTTTTCATTTCCCCAGGTACTGTAGGGAAAGATTTGTATATGTTTCAAGGCCTTTCCTCTCCTATACATCGTCAGTCAGACCAGGTTTGTTGAACAGCCTCACAAACACTCTGCATTGATAAACAGAGGACAGAGACTTGGTTGTAGACAGCGGGAGAAGGCATGTTGTCAATTGAGAGAGGTGACAGTCTGAGACACTGACAGCAGCAGACACACACAGAGGAAACCTGAGAGAGAGTTTATCAGGCTCACAGATACAGACAGGAAGGGAGACGAGCAGTGCTGCCTAATTAGCTTTGTCTTCATTAGATCTCCTAATGATCCCATTGGAGACAGCTCCAGATGCACCTGCCACTTATTTTCTATGTCAGCACAAATGCTTTCTAAGCACAATCTGAATTGTACAAACATACAAAATACAGGGAACCATGAGTTGAATGATGATGATGGTGAGGCAAGTGTGCATAAGTCTATTCTCACTATGTATACCAGTTTATATAAAATCATTTTCAGACCCCTTAAAGGTTGTAATGTCTGCTTGCCATCCCCATCCCACAGTATCTTGGTGTGAGATGGCACTGCAGTCTTTGGGTTCGACTGTTCATGGCTAAAAACTTGTGTATAAACACTGAGTAAATGGATGTTAACTGCTTCATATCACAGATTTCAACCCTCCTTGATGAACCTTTTTTTATACTAGGAGTGAATAAAACATTCTGTCATGTAAAAGGGATTTTCTGTGGTGCTGAAATCACAAACAATTGTATCCCTTTGACTCTAACTGCTGCTCTATATTAAGCTTTTTAAGCCACTTTTAGCTAATTGTCTTTGCATGTTTCTGTGTCATTACTCTCATGAACCCATTATGACGTGTTGATGCGGGGTGTGAGGTGAATTTTGGCTTGGCTTTATTCACGCAGGTTTGACTGTAGGACCACATTTGTGTTTGTTTATGTTACTCAAACAACACCTCCATTGTAAACTGTGGTGACAATAACCATTATTGCTGCATTAGACCTGTAGTGGAAGTCCAAGATACGCTAGAAAAGAACAAACGCTGTCATGGACGTGTCTGGCCTTTACAGCAGTACGTGCCCAAAATAAACAGGTTTAGCTGTGCTTAATCACAGTAAACTAAAACAGTATGAAGTAGTAGTTTGTATGCCGAAATAAAAAAGTCGGTTATGCTTTGTCATGTCTGAACGTGAGACAGTCAAGTAAACTTTTAAAATGGTTGTTTTCCGTTTGGATCGATTAAGGCTGTGCTGACTTCTATGAACCAAAAATGAACAGATTTAACTGTGGTTTCATTGCAATCAACAGATAAAAATGATTTCTCTCAGAGTTTCTCTGAAGTCTAAAGTAATGATATGCAAAACCAATGCTACCCAAGCAAAAGTCTGCAGCAAATCAGTTATTAAGGACCACTATTTTCAAATGAATGCATGTTTTTTTCCCCCAATTCCAATATGAAGGCAATTATGCACATAGAAAGAATCTGATGATTAATCTGAGCCACAGACACCCAAACATGAATTAGCAGGCTGGTGAGAAAAGCAGCAAAATGAGAGGAGCAGGGTGCGGTCTCTCTCATGGGAGATCTGCTCGCATCTTCAGCTCCATTTTTGTTTCCACAGAAACAACCGTGCATTTATGCTCCGTCCAAGACGATTACATGCTCCCTGTAAAGCTCCACTTCAGCTCAAACTTTACAACCTCTAATCTTTACTATCCCTTAAGTGTTTTTGGATACCAACAATACTTCACCATAGGTTAACATGTTTATCTGCCAGAATAAAGTTGCTGTGAATCTACTGTCAGAGCTTCTTGAGCTAAAAACCTCAAGCCTCTCAGCACTGCCTCTAAGGCGCCGAGAGCAGCAATAAAAGCAGAAGATTACACTCATAAAGCAAGTTTTTCTCAGCATCCCAGAGAATTATGGTGTTGTTGGTCATTATATTCCACTGTAATATCCACTAGATTCACCTCACAGAGGAAAAACACCATCAGACAGCCACAAAAGCTCTAGGCTGATATGAATTCCTACTGCAGAAGGACTTTTTCTCTAAAATTGATAAAGTTATTGCTTGCTGTAGGTTCATATAAAGACCCATTTGCATGAATAAAATATGTTTAAGAAACCCTTTATGTAATTTTTGTTCACCAATAAGACAGCATGTTATTAAAACATATTAAACCACGAAACACATCCATCAAAATGATTACGAGGCTGATTCTCTGTTTGCGTTTGCTTGAATAACCATGTTACAATATTGCTTTTACCATCAGGCCTAAAAAGCTCATTAAGGCTGAGCATTAATGCAGCAATTACAGAGGGAGGGAAACCGCTAATGGATGAGACAAAGCTGGAAAGACACTGTTTACCTCCATTTCTTTCTCATTTTCTGCATATGAATCAATGCTTTCCTCTGGGCCACTTCTGTTTTTCTGCTTCATTTAATATACCCATATCACGTTGATGGAAAACAGTCTATTTCAATTTTTTCCATGGTTAGTTTTCTGTATGTGTGTCAGAGCTGTAGACCAGTTGTAGGATAAGACTTGGCGACCTGTATATATTTTAAAATAATAATAATTATTAATTCATTCATTCATTAAATTCATAAAAAAAAAAAAATTTTTTAACCATGGCACTCTTTCAAAGTGAAGGGCATTTCATGGCACACCCCATATTTCCACCTCCAACAGGCATACATGCATGAAATGTAGTTTTAATGTAGTGAAACATTACAAATAGTTCAGTAAAAGAAACACTGTTCTCCACATCATCCTGACTTAGAACACAATACAGTAAAGATAAATACACCATAATGTAGTCTGAGTCCATTGGAATCATTTTAAGTTTCCTCTCCAATATGGCAACCAATCTAAAGTTATCTTTGTGATGTTAACTACACTGCAAAAATATATATACCACTAACTGCAAAATGCGTTGTTGTATTAATGTGAATATGAGTGACAAGGCTGCTTTGGTCCCTGGTACAGCTTGTTTATTTTGGTCTGCTTGACTGAATTCAAGCCAAATATAAATAATTTAAACAAAGATCTAACATATAAACATATAGTTTAGCCATCAGCTGCTAGTTATATCGATGAGAGATGAAAGTTTGGCTTGAACGAACGAACCCTGGACTTTGACCCAGGAGACCAGTGTTTGTGACCCAGGAGGCAGTGTTGTTATTTGGATTAAACATGCATATCTGTGTCCAGGAGTTAAGTGTGGATGATTACTGTTTCCGGTGATCCAATCATTTTGCTTATGAAAATCCCATCCAAACCGACGGAAAGGGTACAATGATATCGGATGCCAAGGGAAGTGACAGAGCATTGGTATCTGATGAGTTTCAATGAGAATGGGTTGTGATCTAGGTGAGCATTGATGGACCTGAAAATATTTCACTTGCATGTCAGGTCTCAAAGACTAGCTCTGGAATTTGGTTCCTGTCTTGTGTATATAAATGAGTCATGATAAAGTCTCTAAAATTCTGATTTCTTGTGCTATGCAAATTTTCTCAAAGTATTACTTTTTTAAGTCTCACTGTTACGTTTGCTGTTGCTGTAGAGAAATTAACAGCATTTTTCTTTCAGATTTCCATCACTACTTTTCTGCTGCCAAGAGCTAATTTCCCCCCACAGAGATCATTAAAGTTTATATGATCCTTTATTTACCAGTAATGAACGGACAACACAAGTCTCTGCTGTGTAAAGGGCACGCTCAGGGAGCAGCTGCACGCAGGTTACGGCCGCCAACCCTCTAAATATTTAAAGGTGTTGTAGGCGATCGGCAATTGCGCCTCACTTCTGAAAATCACATTTCAGGTGACTGTGTTGCTTCTAATTTAATAGAGCAGCCGTCATCTCTCCCCTAGAACAAGAGATACAGCAGAAAGTGTTCACTAATAACATTATCTCCACACACAAGTCCATTAGCAAAGCTCTGAGAAAGCCTCGAGGTGGAATGAAGAGATGAGTTGACATTTGTACAGATACAGAGGACACTGTATGCTGTAAATTCACATAATTGTCCTCTTTATATTGTTGTGCTTAGCCCATTTGCACAGAAATTACCCAATTCACACTGCACACATTGTCTGTCTACTAATTTGCAGATCTTCTAAACATTTGGTTCTGGGGCAGATTTTGCAGCTCAACAATGACTGGACAGATTGCAATGAAATCAGCTGCAGTGATTTCTATTTTAAAGTATTTACAGGGAACTCGTAGAAGTTCGGGCCCCCCCTGTGGACAAAAGTGCGTGTGAGTACCTACCAGTCAGCCTTTAAAAAACCTAAAATTTTATTGCAGCATTAACTGACGGTCTGCCCCACTCCATCCTGGTCAGGGTTCTCCCGTGCCTTCCTGCAGACCCAGCGAACAGCGTATGCCTAAGGCAGCGTGATATCAGGGAAACAGCAGGGGGGAAGCTCTGCTCTTGTCCGTGGGAGAGGCCACTACTGCCAGATGGAAACCCAAAGTACTCGCATCAGAGCTTTGACTGCAGGTTGAAGGCAAAGCCGGATCTGAGTCTGTCCACGTTGCCGCCAGAAGCCCAGCTGGAGTCAGTGCTGATGGAAGCACTGGAGAAGCTGCATGATTCCATCAGATTTTGTTGGACTCGGCGCTGTGGCAGGCATTAATGGCTAACATTCCAATAATGAGTTTATGTTTTCAAACGTTCATTTCAAGCCTTCTTCAATACATGAAATTCATTTTGTAAATGAAGCGTCTAGTTTACTCCCATTTACAGTAAGCTAGATGCTAAAGCTGGTTATGCTTTAGGGCTTCCTTGTTCAGTGTTCCGTTGGACTAGAGGACCCTCTGAGGCGCTGATCATCAACTGCCAGCCGCAGGCCAAAGATTCCAGCCAGGCCCACAGAATAATACCATAATGAATTCTGAAAATGTGTGGAGGAAAACAATGCATTATAGTATTTAGCATAATTATGATGACATCCGTAACCCTGAGTGGAATGCCTCCATGGTAGAAATCTGAGAGCCTATTCTAGTTAAATATCTATTTATCAGTATGGGTTTCCCATGTGTTTTAGGAGTCTGTTGACACTGGTGTAGGTAAATGGAAATTGCATGAATTTAGTGAGAAAGTAAAAATATCAAACAATTATAGCCTAACTAGACCTAAGAACATTACCGTTACATTAGGCACACCGGATTATAAGGCGCGTTAAGCTAAACAAAACAGTCAGATAAGTCAAACTTTTTTCAATTCATTCATAATAACTCTCAACATTGTTCAGTTGTAACACATAAAATACAGAACAATACACTCACTTTTTGACTGATAGCCTTGAGTTTGAAATCCACTTCATAAGCATGTCTCTTTAACAGGTGCCATTTTGGGGTCCTTATACACACACTGTAAGATTATGTTGAAGCACAGTACAGTACGTATTACTCCGCGCGGCTCCTGACTACGGAAGCCGTAATGCTCCGACAATCCATTAAGCGGTGCAGCTTCGTAGCTTAATAAAGGTCACTAAGCACAACCAGAATTAATACATAAGGCGCACTGTCAATTTTTGAGAAAATTAAAGGATTTTAAATGCTCCTTATAGTCCGAAAAACACGGTATATTTCCTATATTTGAAAGTCTGGCACCCACAGTGTCTGCTTGGAAAAATACTGTTCCTTGGGTAAATGATGTTGATGACCCCTGCTCTTCATTTTAAACAACGATTGTCCCAAGATTGTCACGAGCGAGCGCTTGTGTCAGCTGATGACATGGAATCATTCTGTCTCTCAATCAGTTCAGCTCATGTACTGGTTTGCAAAAAAAACAATCTGGCCATAGCCATAAACCAAGATGGTGATGGCCGAAACTGGAGTGCAAAAAACCAAGGGTGGCATTACGGTGGCTACGTCCACTATTACGTCCACTGTCGGTGTTCATAACCAGTTAAAGTTCCTTGATAACCGAGCACATTCCAGTGCTGGACCTTCCTCTTTCAGGTTCACTTACTCATAGAAGAAGGACATTCTACAAGCAGTTGTGAGTTTTTAAATATCAAGATTTGGAAAACTCAACTTAAAGGTTTTTTTTTTCTTTTTTAGGTTGGAGTAGTGCTAGTGTGAACCTTTACAAAATAGTCCTGAAAATTGCTTTTTAGGTCTGTGCAGATGGAAGTGCATGTAAACATATCTATTAACTTACACACAATTTGCTTGTCTCACTCACACTTCAAACTCACAGGATCCGCTCTGGGCTGTGAGGCAGTTTTGGACGAGTGCCACACTCAGTGTTGAATTATCACATGACACACACTGGCCCAAAAATATCTTTTCCCATACACAGTCATCACTGAAGGAAGTGCTTGATTTGTCCGAGCCATTCAGCTGTGCAGGAAGTCAGTCCACCCTGCCAGAGGAAGTGTCTAGGGCTGTACTGCACATGCTCTATGGAGCCGGAGCTGTGGAAGGTCACCACGCCTGGACTTTGTCTTGTTCTTATTGATAAATTAAAGATGCCCTATGAGCTGTGATTATTTCAACCACTTGTTTCTTTTTTTCTCCATCTATTCTTGCTTTTCATCATGTTGGACATTTAAAACTCTTCCCCTGCTCTCCTCTCTTGTTGATATTACAACTCCTGTCCTCCTCTCTCTCTCCAGCTGCCATCGAGGCCTGTCTGGGTCACCTGCTGAAGAGACGGGCAGCTGGTTTTCTCCGCAGCGACAAGATCGCCGCCCTCTTCACCAAAGTCGGCAAAGTCTATGACACAGCGGGCGAAGTTTGTCGTAAAGTCCAGGAGCAACTCCAGCAGCAGGCGGATCTCACCAGGTTGGTCACGCGGTTCTCCTCCTTCTGTTTTTACCTTCTACTCAACTGAATTCACACACACAAAGTGTCCACAAAGGACCACACCTGATACCACAATCAGAATTTCATTTGGGCAAATTGAGTGAATCTGCCATTTTAATTAGAGAGGAAGAGACACTCTTCTACATTACAGCCCGCTTTGTGATGAGGGTAATAAGACTCATAGTGTGGCTTTAATTATGCACCAGAACATAAAACCATTAACATCAGTTACAGTAAATGTACTATCAGTGACAGTTTTTATACTTGGTGGACAAAATAACACAATCACCTGAAATCCACTAAGGTTTGTGAAAGGCTGTAGAGCTTTTTTCCATTATAGGCAGGAACAGGTGTAGTTGATAATGATGGCTCCAGCCATGCCACTAAAGCAGAATGCACATAATGAGGGCCTTGAATCTCGCAAAACTACATGAAATGCAGCAATCATTACTGTCATTAGCAACACCAGGATACCTGCTGCTGTGAACTGTCTACTGTGACAAAGTTGATGTGTTGATGTGGTTACATTATTGTATCCCATTTACAAATATGTATTTTACAAAGGCAGCAAAAAGCCTTTCCTTCATCCATGATTCATGTATCTCTAGTGTTGAATCCAAAAATGTTCCTCACATTACTGTCAGCACACATAATGTGCATTTTACAAACAATGTACAGTTTGAATTCAGATAGTGGGGCAGCTCTGTCACTATAACCCTGATTTAAAAAAAAGTTGTGATGCTGCAAAACAATGTAAAAAAATTTTTTTTTAAAAACTGGTAAGACATTTTAGAAATACACTGAAAACATATTAAACCAAGAGGACATTTTCTGATGTTATGGTCCAACTGGATGCTAAAGTACACATTTTCTTTTTAAGTTTTATTAATTTTTTTTATAGCAGCTGTACTATCACTTCACCCATGTAGCACCAGTAAGACATACATTAGCCACTATGCTGCTTTCAATAGTTCAACATGTAAAGTAATGTTCTGAAATTAGGCCGAATTTTGATGAGAAGAATTTGCATGGTCATTTTCAAAGGGGTGTCTTGTCACCTGAAGACATCTGAATGAAAATTTGTTCCATGCTTTTATGTCTCTATACGTTTCTCCTTCACAGACCATTAATCATTAAAACGAGCTACAGCCTGAAGACGAAAGAAGCAAATAATTGCAATTAATCAAAGCAAATTGTGTGACTAATTAGTGAATTTTAAAAATAAATAAATCATGGCCCTAATTTATAGAGATAGATTTATTCTGCCATTATCAACTTTCTGCCATGCCTTGTACACCAGGTCATTATCTCCATATAAAACACACAGTTATAGCTAAACACTCCATCACCGTCACACACAATCTCTGGTCAGTTGAGTGTTTACTAAAGCTAAGAAATCTGTGTGCACACTGTGATAAGCCTCAGGCCTGTTTCTAGGTGAGTGTGTGTGTGTGCGTGTGTGCACGTGAGGGGGGGTTGGTGTGCATACTTGTATGCATGTATGTGTGTAAACACAGAGTATGATAAACTGCTTTATCTGCAGGCACTTAGGTACTAGCAGAGCTGTTTGCAGGCCCATTAATTGTCCATTAGCCTGAGCCACATGGCTACCACATGTCTCTCCAGGGCTGCAGAGAGAGGTCTCCAAATGGAGGAGAGAAAGCTTTGGGCAACAAATACACACATATACACACCACTGACGCAACAATAAAACAC